>JAVKPL010012176.1:0-58588 GCA_032173675.1 Gastrolobium villosum | reverse complement strand
TATGTTTATATAGTATCTGGTTGAGTATCGTATTGCTTTAATTTTTAACTTCCAAGTAGACCATAAATCAACACCACAAAATACTCAAATTCTATTGTTAAAATAAAATGATAATCTTAACATCCAAACAGAACCATGAATCACAACAATAACTAAAGAAGTCAATCCATATATTAAAATAAAATGTAAATTAAAATAAACAGAACCATGAATACAACAATAACATCATAATGAAATTAAAATAACTGCAAGAGTATAATGCCAAAAACTTTATCTTCATCTTTTCTCCCATGCAAATACAATTCCAAGGTTACATAAGTTGGCAAATAATTTGTAAATGTAGAAAAAAAACAAGAATAAAGAATAGAAACAAAAAAAATCAAGATTAAGAAAAAAAAAACATTTTAATATATTTCAGAGGCAATCTCACGTGCTGAGATGTTGGTTCTTCCTACATAAAATAAAGAGTAACACTAGTATATTAAGCAAATCAGCAAGCAACTTGGAGTTTGATAAGAACTTCATATATAACAACCCGGCTCTTAATTTAATCAAACATTTACACCAGCCCAGTCTATCTGCAAGTGGAAAGGCAGAACCAGATCAGGCTGGACGGATCGGGCTGTATGCTCGTGCGCGGCCTGACTCAATTTCACCCCATTCACCCCCTAGATACGAGTATATTTTTATCAAAAAGAAATAATGATACAATTAAGAATAGTGTAAATATGTTTTTTTATTTATTTAATAACGGATGTATCGATTCAGTACATACTTAGTACCAAAGTCCAAAAGTATTTTCCTTGTTTCACATTCCATTACAGTTTGTGGGAAATTTCATGATATTTTCAATTAGCGTATAGTCACCATTTAGCAATACTTTGGTACCTTTGGAAATTGTGATTTTACCGCCAGGAAGACCTGTAAATTGGCCGGACTTTATTTTGACCATTAATGGTCAATTAAAAACAGAAGTTTTATATTATTATTTAATCATAAGTTTTTAAATTACAAAATAGATATTTTCCCTCTCCTAAGAATGCAATTCAGTTACTAATTACTGTTGTGCTTGGATTGTCAAATAGGTCAACCTAACCCCATTTAAGTTATCGTATTGCACACTTAACGTTAAAAATAGAAATTAACTAATCAAGACTTATTTTAATGAAAAAAAACTTCAATGCACATGGAGTACTGAACTGGTCAGTGCTCTCTTTTACTAAATTACAAAAAAAATTCTCTTTTTATCTATGCTTTTTTTATATTTTCTTTTAAATCCAATTTTTTTTTCTATTTAATGTATTGAAGTTTTTCTCCATTTTAAATACTCTACCATGTGACGCGTACGAAACTCTTAGGGAATTTTTAATGTATTTATCAAATTTCAACCATATGTGACCAAACAATAGTTTAACAATTTTTTTTTCCTGGTACGCGTATGAATTCTAAAGGACGGTGAATATATATATCCATGTAAACTAAATAAATTATTCACTTCTATTTAATAATTTTTAGTACTTTTTTTTAGAGTGACGTAGTTCATCAATGTTTCGGACACCCTAATTCTTAAGCATATCTTTGATAATGATTATTTTTAAGAAAATAACTAATCATCTTTTAACAAAAACTTCTCTTGGGAAATTTTTTAATTGATTTTTTTTAACACATGCAACATAAATGAATCCAAGCATACACAAATGTTAATAGGGCAATATGAGTGAACTACGTACAAACATTGATTGATTTGAAAATGAATCAAATCGAGAACCATAATTTGGTTTGGTTCAGCCCATAAAAGCTTTTTGTTTTCTTAATTGGTGAAATTCATGCATGTTTTTTTGGTTTAATTAAACTTTTTATTTTTTGGAGATGAATGAAAACTGAAAAAGAGGTTTGTTAATTTTGTTACGAAGTATACGATAAATCCTATGCTATCGGGGAAATATTTTTTATGCTCCAGGACTATCCAATAATTCGGTGCTCCCTCTCACAACATCAATTTTTTCTTTTCCTTTTTATTCCTGCTATTTTTTCTCTTTTCCACTTTTACCCTTTCATTTACACTAAGAGAACACCAACAGAACGGTGGTCCTGGACCACCAAAAATATTTTTCGGAAGAAAAGACGAAAGGTTTCAATCACTGTTAATATTTGACTTCATAATTAACGGGTTCGCTTAAAAGACACAAGGAAGAATTCGTTTGGAAAAATTAACAAGGAATCTAAGTCATGCTACCCATCGATCATTCATTAATTAGTTGGGAGGACAAGGCAAAGGCTCCAAAATTATCTAGAATCTTGAAGCGATGGAAAACAATGAATAGCTAGGTCAAATTAGGTAATGTTGTACGTAACTCAGTTGCGGACCTATATTTTGTCCACATTAATAACCTGACTTCACGAGTTTCAAACTAGGTGATTTTTTTTTGGGCAATCTATGTTATCTATTTTTTAATATATGATCGCGAAGACCGCAACTTAATATTGTAATTAAGTATCCAATATCCAAGTTGGCATAACAAGGTTCCTTCCTTGCTGGCTTTGGATCATTATCCAATTCAAATGCGTACCAAGTTATCCTCTTGCATGTTACGTGTAACATCCCGAGCACTAACGAAGGCGGGAAGTGATTGCCAGTGCAAAGAGGCACAGACAAGGAACGGCTCCTGACAGGCTTCCAGTGTGGGGTTACATGCATGAATGAATCGATTCGACACCCGAAAGAGAAGGATTCCAAAGACTGTGCAGGTGTGAGACTGCACCGTTTGGAATAGCTTATAAGAATTAATTTGTACTACTTATACTAACAAGATGCATCTTCTTTTCAGTAGCCCGGAACGGAAGAACTTCACAGTTAAGTTAAGTGTGCTTGACTTGGAGCAATTCTGGGATGACTGGGAAGTTTTCCCAGGAAGTGTGCGAGTGAGAAAAAAGCACACTGAAAAGTCTCGTGTTAGTATGTGGGGATAGTCATTGATTCTTGAAGCGAACACGCGTTACATTACCATATACTCATTCAATGGTACGTCTAGTACATATATAAATTCATCTCCTTGACATCCACGTCAAGAGTCTGTATAAACCCTAATAGGATAAGAATGAAAACTCAAACGAATATATATAAAGCACGGATTAATTAAGTTTGACATTACATTGTCTAGTAAGTAATAAACTCATTCAGAATACAATAAAATGCAAATAAGTAATAAAGCAGGTGCAAATGAAAGATAAAGATACTGATCCAAAGCATTAAACCAACAGAAAACTCATCAGCTATGGAGTTTTTCATTATGTGGCTTTAAGCTTAGCAAGCTCACTCAATACATCTTTAAGAACTTGGACGTCGATTTTGCTTCTCTTATCCTGAACACGCAGTACAAAAAACCATATTCCTTTAAGTAAAATATTATATTTACATGAAAAGATTGAGAGGTAAAGGATAAGTTATATTCATTAGTGTAGTTCAAAACAACATCGTTTTTAGACGAAAATCAAGGTATTTTTGTAATTCTAATATATTTCAGGATTATATTAGTCTTTATCATTATAATTTTTATAATTTTATAACCTAAAACGATATCATTTTAAGCTGATCACCCGAAATAACTTAATTTTTAGTCACTGCAGAAATACTTTTGCCAACTAATAAACTGCGCATTCATTTAAGACTTGGATATATATGTCATACCTCTAGAGATGGGACAAAAGCAAAAACTTCATCAACAGTTTCTGGACAAACATTACCAATCACACACATCTGCAGTGGAATACTTCATGTCAAGAATGCTACATATATATTACGTAAGGAAAAAAAGGATATAAGAATGAGATTGATCATATATACCTCACTATCAGAGACACCATGAACTGCGAGAGGCCTAATATACATTTGAGTTAAGAGAAGAACACAAATGAACAATATTATGGAGATAAGAGAGGAAAAGTCATGCAAAGCAATAATACCATTTATATATCCTTTACACCAAACCGAAACACATAGATAGCACAGTCTATAAACACACACCAAACTGAAAAATTAAGGATACTCAAGAATGCTTCTAACAGATTTGGAATTTGTATAATTGGTAAAACATGTGGGATTCTTCAGTGTCTTGGCAAATAATCTACAAGAGAAAATAAAGAAAAAGTTCAGATCGCTCAAACAGATCTAAAATTTAAATGACATATATTAAATAATCCATGCATCCTTTTCAACAAAAAATAAAAGCTCTGTATGTAAGTGTCCCTCACTCAGGAAATTTGATATTTGAATCCTTAGCAAACGTGACCATCCGATCCTGAATTCCTTGTAAAATATCTATAGCCTCACAGTTCATCAGGCATTTAATATTTTCTGGAAGTTCTGCACATATCACCAAAAGGAATTTTAGTGTCGTTGTAGATATTAATTGGCGGATCATTCCCAGCTTAAACCTTGAAACAAATTATCGATGAATCTAAGCAAACATATATCATAAATCATTTATATTTAAAAAGCAAATCTAGGTTTTATTTTTATTTTTATTTTTTTGTTTTTTTTTTCTGTAGGGGAAGGATATTGTAACAACCAAGTTGTGTTACTACCAATCAATCTCACCGTTAGATCGCTTATGTTGATCCAACGGTTATATTTATTTTCATCTTTGTATGATCATGATTTCCTAAATTCAATATTTTATATTTATTTCCACCTTTGTATGGTTATGATTTCCCATATTTAATACTTTCACTTTAAATTTTGGGAATCATAATCATACAAAGATGGAAATAAATATAACCGTTGGATCAACATAAGCGATCTAACGGTCAGATTGATTGGTAGTAACATGATATAGTAACACGAATTGATTGTTAGAATATTTTTCCCCCTTTTTTTTTTGTAAATGAAAATGTTATAGTATATAATGGCTAAATTACAAGTTAGGAACTGAGTTCACAAAAATTAGAAGGTAAATCACAAAGATAATCAAGACAAGCACCAACCCTGCCCAATTTCAATGTCTTCTGGTTCTGGTTCTTTCCACATAGGAATCTTTCCACCTTTTCGAGCCTTGCCTTTCTTTTCTCCTTTACTCCGACCACCTTAAAAATAAGGTCCATAAAAAAGAAATGGCTCAGAAATTAGAAGGCACGACAGGTACAAGAAATCTAATACATACCCCCCCCAAAAAAAATTAAGAATGAACAGAAATTATTTAATGATTGTGATGAAGATGTTCCAGAATGGTAAGTCAGAAAAAAAAAAAAAAAATCAATAATATCTTTTGGAGTTGTGATGTCAGCTCTCCCACCAGATTTTGGTGAACTATACTTATTCAGGATTCAAATGCACCTTCTAGTATACAACCAAACAATCATTTAAATAAGGAGATTGTATAACTAGTTCACAAAGGCTAGGCTATTCAGTTCAAGCATCACAAAGAAGCTTTAGTACTTGCGTTCTCCAAATTAATTGGGAGCAGTACCAAGATAATAGAACAATATGATGCTCACCTTCATTAGCAAACTGAACCCCTTTTCCCTTTGGTGACTTTGTCGCACTGCCATCTTTCCCTTTTGGTGATCCTACCAGAAAAAAAATAGTGGGTAATCAAGTGTTTAAATCAAAAAATGTTTTAAAATGTTGGCACTATGTCCCATTGGCTGGCCATGGTAAGATGAACATAATATGATCATATGAAATCTCATGTTAGTAATCAAAATAAAAAGAACAACTAAGATAGACATAAAAAAAAGTATTAAAAGAAAGCATGCAAAATTGCTAATAAAAAAATAATAATAATCAAAGACATCTCCAACCTACACAGACAAATACATAAAAGATATCAGCGTTAAAACCAAAGAACTTCTGGATTGAAGAAGCAGATCATCATCCTAGGTTACACAGATACCATTTTCTTAAGAGACTATCAGTGACGCTAGTAATCTCATAGGTCAAAATCCAAACCAGTATTCACACGTGGTGATCCAATAGAATCCCCCAAACAGACATCACAGACTTAAAAATCTTCTAAACATGATAGAGATGTAATATAAAACTATTTATCATCATCTTTCAAGTATGAGTTGTAAAGAAGTATCACATCGGCTAGACATAGACCAAGTGATGACTATATAACTGCAAAAGACATATAAACTTATAGCCTTAAGGTTTTGAGTTGAGATGTGATGTCAGCCCACTTATTATGGTTTGTCATTTGGCCAATTGATGGATAAATCCTTTGCAAAGGGTTTGGGCTCCACTTATTTAGAGATTGTGATGTTTCAAGGCCTCCACAGAAGGGCTAGTGTGACTCCAATAAGTTAAAAGAAAAAAAGACTTCCGCATAAGTTGGACTTCCGCATAAGTTGCCCTTAAAGAGGGGGAGCATGATAGGTCTCATACTTGAGGGGAATATGTTGAAAGCATTCAAGTATGAGTTAAAGAAGTACCATATATATATATATATATATATATAAACCTATAGCCTATTTTGGGTTGATATATATATATATAAATCCTTTGCAAAGGTTTGGCTGAGACCCAATATATGGAGATGGTGATGCTCTTAAAGAGGGCCTCCGCAGAAGGCTAGTGTGACTACAACAATAAGTTAAGAGAGAAAAAAAAGACGGAGATGGTGATGCTCTTAAAGAGGGAAGGCTAGTGTGACTACAACAATAAGTTAAGAGAGAAAAAAAAGACGGGAGCATGATAGGTCTCATACTTGAGGGGGAGATGTTGAAAGTATTAGACATAGATCAAGTGATGACTATATAAGTGCAAAAGACCCATAAACCTATAACCTTAAGGTTTTGGGTTGAGATGTGGTGTCGGCTAGGGGTGGTAAACGAGCCAGGGGCCTTTGGCTCGGCTCGTAAAGGCCTGAGCTCGTTTAATAAAAGCTCGTGTTGGAACCAGGCTTGGACTTGTATAAAAGCTCGTTTAATAAAAAGGCCTCAGGCTCTAATTCATAAGCTCGGCCTTAGAGCCTCCCAGGCTAGCCTAGTCTATAAATATTTATTTATATTTTTTATATTACTTGTAATAACTCTCTCTCTCATCAATTTATTTCACCCCATTTTATTTGTTTAACAGACTTTTTGAATGATTTTGTTCTATATTATGCTATTTGGATATATATTAAATTTATGTATATTTATGGAATTACTAGTGTTGTTCTATATTATCCTTCATCCTCCTTCACACAAACAAACCCACAAAAACTCATTCGTTCCACTGTGCACCGCTTGTTTGTGTCAATTTATTTATTTTTTAATTTTTGTTGGCACCTTTTTTTATAATGGGCTAAGATAATATAACTTGTTATCTACCTTCTCTCACTTTAATTTTTTTTTATTTATTGTAGACTTTGTAAATTATTGCTGCAAATTGGAATCTAAGGTTTCTATCTGGAAATTGATTTTTTGTGGAATTTTTTTTCTCTTATTTTTATTCTTTAACATGCTAACAGGCTAAGACAGGCTTCACACAGACTTTTATTTTTTGTAAATAAACCAGGCCACAGGCCAATATTATATTCGTGACAGGTAACAGGCTAAGGCCAGTCGGACATGTTTAAATACAGGCTTGGCCCGTTAAGATCAAAGCTCGGCCCGTTAACACCCCTAGTGTCGGCCCCTTATTGTGGTTTGTCATTTAGCCCATTGATGGATAAATCCTTTGCAAAGGGTTTGGGCTCCGCGTACCATTCCCAACATGATCTTCATTCAAAATCTAAACCATTTGTGAGAGCTAGTTTTTATTACATGGTATCAAAGTCATATAATATAAAAATTATTCATATGGGAGATCTAGTAGTTGATATATGACATAATATAACATTTTTTGTGGCTAAATAGTTTATATTTCGATCGATCCTTGATGCCCTATATCTTCTGACAGAAAATTCAGCACCATGATTTAATCTCTAAAAGGGTTCTTTGTTTAATTGGTTGTCCATTGAATATGCTTAATTCCTATTGAAAGAATGTGTTAAGAAATATATATAATATAAAATGATTTATGTATTTTTATTTAGGGGTTTGTTTGTCTCATAAGATAACATATTCCTCATATTCATACATAAAAAATCATGTCAACATTTTTTTATTTTTTTAAAAAGAATGCATCTCACCTATTTTGTGTTTGTGTCATGAGATTATATGTGTGCAAAATAATCAAAAAAATTGAACCGAATCATGAACCGAACCGAACCGCCCTTAAAATAACCGATTTTTAAAAATCAGTTCATGAACCGAACTGATTTTTAAAGAACCAGTTCATGAACCGAACCGATTTTTAGAACCAGTTTAAGAACCGAACCGTTTCCGAACAAAACTGAATCATTTTCAAAGGGAACCAAATTGGTTTTTATAACTTTATTTTCTAATTTTTTTTTTTCTTTTCAAAATAGGGTCGACCCGAACCGATTCTGAATCAAACCGAATCAAACCGAACCATTTAAACCAATTCGATTCGGTTTTTTCAAGAAATCAGTTCGGTTCGACCCATGCATATCCCTCCATCAGATGACAAGTAATGAGACTTGTATTTCCTTTTTATTTAATAACTTAAGCTTTGGATAAAGTTGTTTTTATGAGAAACGGATGGCCAATCGTCAGCTTAATGGAACCTAAGGGAAGATTGAACCTTTAGTCTATAATTCAGTGTTCTCTTTAGTAAAAACAAAATCCAGAAACACTTAAACAGTAATCTGAGGAGCATCATCATATCTGCATATGAAAATCATGGAACCAACCAATATTTGAGTCGCAAAACAAAAAAGTTTACAACAAAGTTTGACAGAAAAAAGAGAGAGGAGATGGATGGTGAAGACATATATATACCTCCTTCGCTTGACAGTGAGTGAGTACCCTCTCCTCCTTTCTCCGACGACATCGCCAAAAAATTGTTTGAAAGTAGAATGAAGGAAACGCAGGAAGCACAGTAGCAAGCAAGGCAATGAATGATGATGTTAAAGAGTAGTATTAGTATTAAAGCGTTCACTCACTCACACCACAGTGTCATGACTTGTAAGTCAATTGTAACGTAAGGACCGCCTGGGTTTATTCATATAATAAGCTGCGAATCATTTAATTTAATTATTTTTTTATATAGGCATCTTCTTATTTACTACCTATATTTGTTAATCTAATGGTGATTAGATAGGTAGTAAGTCGGTAGTAGCAAATTTTGGTAGTGAAAATATCCCTCCTCCTCTAAATATTTAGTTAAATATATATTTAAGAATATTTTAATCTTAAATTTTATGGCATATTTGGTAATTATTATTAATTATAACTTATTATGAAAAAACAAGATTTGAATCAATATAGAAAATGATTTTCATGTTTAGAATTCATTAAAAAATTAAGAATAGATTTGATTATAAAATAATTTATTTTGTTACCTTTAGTTGAAATAGGATACATGACATTCTTTGAACCGGTAGATAGCTAGCTATCACCTTTAATAACATAAAAGACTTAGCGAAAAACATTTGACAATAAAAATTTGAATTTAAAATAATCAAAATTAAAAGAGAATTAAATTTACTAAAATTTAATCAAATATGAGCAAGTTTTTATTTGTTGCAAAACTAAAATAGAACTTTTAATGAAATAAATTCTAAATTTATTACTTTGTCAAATAAAGAATTTAATTTATAAATCAAATCATTTCTAATTAACATAAATGCTTGAAAACATATTAAATAATTTTTATAATTAATAGAAAACAAGTTAATGAAAATACTTTTTGAGGTAATGTTTAAAATCTGTTTTAAACAATATTTTAATCCTATGAATCTTGACTCGTTTAGATTTTGGTTTTAACACTTTCTTTTAGATATATATTAGTTTATATATTTTTATTTATTTGAGTTTTTATTTCTACTAATAAATTTTTGGATCTTATAGTTTTCACTCATTTAAGTTTTAATCCAAATATATTCAAATATTAATTTTTTATGTATAAAAAAATAAATAAGTAAAAACATAAGAACTGATATTAAAAAATTATCAAAATTAAAACTCAAATAAAAGATTATCAAAATGAACTGATAATAAAAATTATTAATTAGTCCAAATACACTCGAATATTATTATCTTTTTAATTAAAAATTAAATAAGCAAAAATATAATAACTGATATAATTTTTTTTTTTATCAAAATGAACATTAGAATGAAAAAGAATTGTAGAGACTAAAATATTAGTTATTGATTCTGCTTGCATTTAATTGTTGATATGACTAATAATTAAAGATTGTAATGCAAGTTAATTAATTCTTAAGATAGTGTATAATATTTACACCAATATAAGTTGCTCCCTATATAATAATAGAAATTTCAATTTCAACGATCAAAGTTAAAATTGATTTAAATCCAATAAAATTTAGTCGAATTTGAGTAAGTTTTTATTTGTTACTCAACTAAAACAAACTTTTAAATCAAATCAAATTTAAATTTATTACTTGTCAAATATATCATTTAATTTATAAATCTAATGAGTTCTTCAAATAAATGCTTTAATAATTAAAAGAAAACACGTTAATGAAAAAAAATTGAGATAATTTTTAATTAAAATTAGGTTTATATAATATTTATTCCTTATAATCTTGATTCATTTAGACTTTAGTTTGAATAGTTTCTTTTAGTTATTAGTTTATGGGATAAGTGTTTATGAGTTTATCCTTTCAAAAGACATGATCTTCCATCAATAATCTTCCACTGTATGGCAAATCTCACCCATCATAAACAATCATTTTATTTAAAATGACAAAATGTTGTATCCTTTACAAAAGACACACTTTTCCTTAGTTATATATTTTTACTTATTTGGGTTTTTATTTCTACTCTTACATTTTTCACTCATTTAAGTTTTTGTCCAAATATTTTTTATGAATTGAAAATCAAACAAGTAAAAATATAAAATTGATATTAAAAATATTATCAAAATCAAAACTGATCAAATGAAAAAAAAACTGAGTTAATTCTACTTGTATTTAACAGTTTACGTGACTAACAAAATGAAAATAAAGTCAATAAATATAAAATATTAATTAGTAAAATCAAGTATTAAATTTATGAAAAATACTAATATCTAAAATCAAGAATTAAATTTATGGAAAATACTAATATCGTAGGAAACTAATATATAGGCACAAAACATAGGTTCTAAAAATAAATCTCTCCAAAATTTATTACTTTTATTTATAATAATATAAATTAATCCACATATGATAGTAAAGGCTTGAATTTCAATAATCAAAATTAAAGTTGATTTAAATCCCAAAATTAATGTAATTTGAGTATGTTTCAATTTGTTACACAACAAAAGTAAAACTTTCAAATCAAATCAATTCTAAATTTATTACTTGTCAAATAAAGCTTTAATTTATAAATGAAATCAGATTTTATTCTTAAATGAAGAAAATAAATAAGCAAACCCATTTGTTCAATCTACAAACCTCATCTATTCAAAAAGGGAAGACAAAGATCTACTCATAATGAAAAAATAAACAAAAGTCCATATCCACCCCTAACCGAATCATTCGCACAGAACCCCATCATTCACAAGCGAAACAAAGACCATTCCCAGTCAAGACTGACATGGATGATGTGGTTTCCTCAAGTATCATCAACTTGTGAGTGAAACACAAAACTGGGAAATGTTGTGGTGATATCTCTGCCAAGGAAACAAGTTAATTCAAATGTCAGATGCTAGAGCTTGATAACAAAACTAGTTCTCGTTCAACTAAAGATGTCTGTGTCTTATATATATATATATATATATATATTAGAGATGCCATTCAGGACAAAATCAATGAGAAGGTAATTGTATTGATGCCAAATTGCCACCATTTGAACAAAACTTGTTCTATGTATCCCACGTGAATGACCCAAAAGGCTTACATGCATAGTCCACTCAGACTCGATAAGTTTATTCTTTTATTATTATTACAATTTGAAAGTGGCAAACACATAGGGATAAGCATAAGGGAAGAAGAAGGATGCATTGGGTTGTAATCATCAAAAAATACAATTTTCTGTTTTACAATAATTTTACATACTTTTGCAACCCTATCAGTGTACATAACAAATATTTGAAATGGTAAGGATTCGAAACATTTGCTATAAAAGTGAAGGAAAAAACCACCCATTCTATTTATTAGCAGTAGATTAAATTTATAGTAATATTGTGGCTCATTTTAACAAACACATCCAAATATGTTAGGCAAGATTTCCCTCATTGACGAGAGAATTCCAGAATTCAAATAGTGTTGTTAGTAACAGAAGAAACTCACTTAAGATACTGAAGAGTCATATTTTTCAGAAGGGATGGATGCCGCAAGACAAGGTTTCTCCATTCTTCCTTGTCAATCTTCCCATCATGTTTTGTATCAGCTTCCTCAAATGTCTAAATAGCTTAAAAATTGTTAGTGACAGATCTCCAGAGACAATTATGATAGCACAAGAATAATTTTTTTATATGCTATCATCATCAAATCAACACACACAAAATAAAACTAAGGAAACTTACGAAGTTCCTGAGAATAAGGCTGAAGAAGGTTTACTTAATTTAGGAGAGAAAATTAGTATAGACTTAGGTCCAAATACTAGGAAAACATAGCATAGAGTACACATAATTCTCCTCCCATTAATACTTCCCTCGGTTTCAAAATAATTGTCGTGCAAGATTTTGCACAAGGATAAAGTCATTAAATATTTTCAATTGCAAGGAAATATCAGTTTATTTGACTATATTACCCTCTCACTCCATTAATGCTTTTTAATTCCACTTAGTGGAGATACCAGAAGGCAAGGATAAAGTTGGAAAAAAGTAATTAATGCTGTTTTGGTTTTCTAAAGTGACAAGCAATTTGAAACAAACTAAAATAAATAAAGTGATAATTATTTTGAAACTAAGGGAGTAAATGACTATTGTTAGACATAACGAAGGACAAACACTTACCATAAAAAATAAGGAATAAATCTTTGGTACTACTATTGCATCAAGATTTAGTGTATCCTATCAATGAGAGCATTACACATCAGAAGAGAGAGAGAGAGAAAAAATTTGGCAGAGGAAAGAGAATTTTGGTTGACAAACACTTACCACCAAAATAACATACACTAAAAGTTTGGGAAAAGACAGAACTAGCTGCCAGTTGTAAAATCAATCACAGAGAGAAAAATTAAACTGCTAATTTCCGAAGAACATGTGCATTACATATAATTTACATGCTTAATAATATTGCTTTTACTTCTTGAGACTTTCAAGAAGAGAGAAAAATAATAATAACAAATTTCATATTTACACTAAGAAAAAACCTAAAATAAAATAAAAAAAGGAAAGAACGCAAAAAAAGAAAAAAGAAAGAATGAATGACTGAAAGAAAGAAAGAAAAATGTAACAAACATACCTAGTCTAATACTGAACATAAGATTTGGCATGCAATTCAAGTAATCAAATAAATGAAGCACCTTGTCAATGATACTTTCAATCACATCATCCGAAAGATTCATACCAGATTCAGCTAGAGTGGCCACCACCATTTGTTTTACCTATACATTAAAAAACGATCATAAATGCATCTCAAATACATGCTGACGCTGATACCAGAACCACGTCAGATCAGAGTATTAGACAGATTCCAAGGAAACAAAAACAATTACAAATTTTGCACTATGATTCTAAAACATGTTTTAAATTCATTGGCAGTTAAATTCTACGAAGATAAAAGGAAAAAGAAAAGTAGTATGTAATTTCTGACAATGCATAACTCCCAATGTTAGAGCTAGAATATAAAAAATTCAGTTATTTTGACTCAGGTATGATTTTAGGCTTCTAATCTTAAATCTTGATGCTTGAAACATTCCACCCATTTTTCCTAGTGAGTGCCTCACAATACACTATCGACTTCATCTAGGTTGTTCTCAGTTCTCACATCAGAAACTTACAATAGCAAGTTGTCAAATTCTGTCCCAATATAAGGTCACACACCTAAATATCACCTAAAACAATGATAAAGTTGTTTAGTTCCTGAACAGATTATCATCTATAATTACTCTTTCTTTCTCCCAATGCAAAGCCTTGGCCTTGAGGCAAAGATGGCTCACAACCAGCCTTTGAAAATTCACGAGCTAGACTGTTTTTCAATACAGGGCCTTGGACTAAAAAAGAATTGAAAATACACATGCATTGGGCTTCAGAAAAACAAATTATGCAAGTTAACTTTGATTCAAGTTCCCAATAAATAATTTTATTACACACTGGTTGTCAGGTGACCTAAATGCAATATAGAATAGTAGTCCTACATGGTAAGTGGACAAAACTTCATTTATTCAACATAATAAGAAAAAACAAAATTACCTCCTGTCTTTCAATAAATCCTTGCTGTTTGAGATCATACAACTGGAACGAAACTGCAAGAAGGAAAAGTTGGGAATCCCCAACAAGCATATGCATTATTATTACCTCCCTCTCCAATAATTACCCTTTCCATTCCCAAATAAAAATAGTTGAATAGAAGATATTTAAAGTCTTTTCAATATTTGTCACTCTTACACTCAATTTTATCATCAATTGGTGCATTGGGATGAAAGACAGAGAGAGCTCGTGCAAACTCATCGAAATCAAGTATCCCATTGTGCTTTGTGTCAAACAAGTCAAACACCTGCAGAATTCAAATAGTACAAAATCTTGAAAAGAAAAAACAACATTTCTAAGGTTTGTATCACATGTATACAGCAAGTTACTGACTTCAAAGTCATCAGATCGTAAACATTACCCAAAAAACCAGCATCCAGCTAATAAATCAAAGGAAAAATACTGATGACATATAAGGCCACATTTTTTAGGCTATATAGCAACATGGTGAACTAAATCAAACAGGCTATAAGCATAACGTATAAAAAAGGTAGTTGAAAATCAATTTTACTACTGAAGTTGAAGATCTTATCCACAACTCTGGAATAAGAATTGAATTTTCAAAAAAATAAAAAATGCATTAAAATATTTCTTATACTTTTATTTCTTTTTCCACAGGGTGGAAATTTATAAAACCGTTGTAAACAAAACAAGATAATGCTCTACATACCCTATCTGCAAATAAGCTCTCTTTCTTGTTTGTCTTGAACAATGCCAATTGAAATTCTTCCTGCAATGTAAAATAAGGAAACGATCAAAATAAAGAAAAAGACAATGTTTAGAACTACAAACGACCAATGCAAGAGATGATGTGAATTACAAATTTGTGATTTTTACATAAAACAAAATACCTTGTAAAGTTATAAGGGTACGCTAGGAAGAAAGCCATCATCCAGAAAGGTTGAAAATATAAATACCATAACTCAAAATGATAGGACAGAATATGAGATGGCATAACTCACCTTATTAATTAGTCCATCATCAATCACCGCACTGCTGATCTTTTTGAACAGTTCATACAGCGCTTCAATCTCACTTACACTAACTGCATTGACAATAAAACAAATAAATATATTCTTTTTCTTTCTTTCTTTCCCCTTTTTTTATGCTTTTGATAAAAGAAGATACTTGAGAGAAAGAACACATGAATATTCCATTCTAAGTGAATCAAGTCTTAACAAGAGGCTCAGTAACTAAACAATAAAGTTATATAGATCCATTGCCATCTAAGCGTTAACCGAGACTTCAAAGGCCTTCAGAAGTTCTCCTTCAACAATTTCTATAACCACACTCTGAAACTAATATGGTATTATTGAGATGAGCATCATTCCCGTCCAGATTTTACAATTAGTCAGTGTTAAATTATAAATCTCAGAATCTAACTGTATTCCAGAATCTCTTATTTCTACCTTTATTACCCGATTTGACCCTCAATAATGTAAGGCCACCATTACCCGTTAGTGATCAAAGTATATGACCATCCAAATCTTTTCCACCATTGTCTACCAAATATTGTGATAACCAAAATGGAAAGACAAGGATAAAAAGAGATATATGGGCACAATTAGATACAAGAAAATAATGATAATTGGTGCTAATTCAGAACTGCTAACGACAAAATTGAAATAACAATGAATGACTGGTTTATTGCACCCTAGAAAAGTTCCTCACAACATATGATTGAAAGAAATAAGGCAATAATAACATACACACTGTCTCTCTTGCAAGAACTTCTGGATTTTCTAGACCTCTAGGTTGCTTTGACGAATCGGCATCGCAACAATTTACCAGAGCAGCACACAAATTCTTTAATCCGTCTAGGCACTGCAACATGATCTCTTCAAGATGTCAAAACACTCCATACCTGAAATCCAAGAGAAAAAAAAGGTAATCCTAATTAAATGTGTAAATGTCAAGACAAATTTTCTAACTTTAGTAATTGATAAAGAAAACAAGTTTAATTTCTTAGCTAAAATAATCCAATCATGCCGAATGTTTACACAGCCAAAGGGCAAAATTATATAACAACAGTGCTGAAGATGAAATGATAAATATCACATTAATGACTAAACTTTCTAAATCCAAGCTGATCTCTAACTATGTTCATGGACATGAAGCCAAAAAAATAGAGAGTATGATATATATATATATATATATATATATATATATATATATATATATATATTAAATGACATGCTGTAAGAAAACCATGTTGAACTTATGTCTGCCAGTATATATAATATTTCTAAGGGATTTATCAAAATATAAAGGGAAATGAGGACAAATCAATCAAGCTTTAAGTTGATATATTCATGTGCAAACACACTTATAGTGATACGTGCAAATAAAAGTGGCAACATATAAATGACAACGATAGATCCAGAAAACATTGCAAATAACCAAGCCTAAACTTATGTTTGGTTTGACGTATTGTTTGACAAGCAACAAAACAGATTCAAGCCTGTGGTGACAGGACGGAAAGAAACATTCTCAAACAATGTTTTAAAGGCCACATGGTTTGAGGGATCAAAACTATATTTCTCATTCCCTGTAAAAGGTCTCTTCGATGCCACTTAAATTCAAGACAAGAGGCACAGAAAAAGATAGTGGATACAAATTCATTCAGTTTGAGAATCAAAACGTTTCCTTTCCACGGTCATTGATGATAAACCAAGCACACTGCAATACGACAAATGCTTCTAGAATTGTATAACTAAAAGCATGTGTGAGGAAAAACGGCCAGCATTAATAGCGTTGTCAGCAATCTAAGCAACATTCAATATCAGCAACCATTAATGGAAGCCATCCACCTTTCTCATCACATTAATTTGATATTCACAGATTTAATGGTCTTCCAATCAACAACAGGAAGTAAATATGCTATGCCATGTAGCAATAAATTGAAATGTATATGAATATGCGGTGCATGCATAATATTTCAATGCAGTATGTATCTATAAAAGGTTTCCATCCTCTAGGAAGCTACAACTAAACATCAACTTAGTGTCATCACCATTTTACTAGGGAATTTAACAATTTAATTAAAATTTTATACCAGACCTAACTGGACAGATCCATCCACTGAATATTTCCATGCAGTGCATGGTTGGAAAGTGTTTCCACAATCTAAAGAAAAAGAGTTTAACAGCACTAGGCCTAGGCGCCATCAATTCAAAACTTAATAATTCAAGTAATATTCTATATCAGACCCAACAAAACATATTAAACCAATTCCAAATATTCTACATCCTCAACCATTGCATAGCAGGAACACCACGAATTCAATCTCCCAATTAAATAGGTTAAAAAAACAAGGTAGAGGCAATCAGATTCAATATAACAGAGCAGATTAGCTACGTGATTACTTCCAAAACCAGGTAATCGAAAATCACAGTTTCAACAGCAAAGCACAACATTCAGAGAAAGTCGCACACAATTCCACATGAAAAGATGGGATTTTTAGCTCGATATGCAACAGTCAAGGCAAAAACGCAGCAACAATGTAACACTAGACATGGCCCTGAATTAAAACCCTATTGCAGATTTCGAATCCAGAACCAAAAAAAAAAAGAGGATTTGAATGCGCACTGACCGTGAAATAATAAACAGATACATGTTACCCAAAAAAAATAAAAAATAAAAATAAACAGATACAACTTCGTTGACTATTGACAAAATCGCATTAAAGAAAAATTAGGGCTTTGAAATTAGATCTACAGAGACTAATTAAATAACAAATAAAAAACACAACTTGAAAATAATTGAGATAAGAAGTGTTAGAATGGAAAAGCGGGGTTTACCTTTCAGAAAAAGCAGAGAAAGAAGAAGGACGAGAGAATGGAAAACAAAGGGGAGTTGAAGTCAATATTCTCGGACATGTTTGTCTGTCTTTGAAAATTGCAATTTTGGAACAAATCGTAAAGAATGAAGATTTTTGGTTTGGTTTATATATATATGTGTGTTCTATGGAGAAAACGGGGTTTAGAATAATTTCTTCATAAAAAGGTCACTAATTGCAAAATTGAAGATTGTCCAAAAATGGCTGTGTCAATTATCAATTATGGAAAGAATGAATGAAAGGAGAGAGAGAGAAAGGAGAATGGCGTGAATTTGGAAGGTGACGCTAACACCATTGATGCACACGTGGCTCTTGACTGGTGGTTTCACTTTTCATCTGTGCTCCCAACTTGCATATTTTCCACTCTAACTTTCAAATTTTATGTCCTTTCTGATTATAAAGTTTGAATTTTATTTTATTTTCTCTGATTCTAAATTCAGATATAAATCAATTTATTATCATATTAGTCTAATATAATTTTTATTTAAAGATATAATAAAGTATACTAAGATATATGTGGAGTTTTGAGGTTGTTTGAAATAAGGGGAATGATATTATAACCATCAATTAGTGTTATTATCGATGTTATTATCAATTAATTTTACTGTTAGCTCGACTATGTTGATCCAACAGTTATATTTATTTTTGTCATTATATAGATATGTTTTTCCATATTTAATACTTTATATTTATTTTTACCTTTTTTGGTTATGATTTTATTAAATATGGGAAATCATAACCATACAAAGATGAAAATAAATATAACTGTTAAATCCATATAATTGATCTAACGGTGAAATTGATTGTTAATAACATTGATAGTATTAGTAACACTAATTGGTTGTTTTAATATCCTATCCCTTGAAATATTTATAAATTTATCTTATTTTTTAAATTATATATCAATCTATCCTTATTTTAATTAAAATTAACTAAATAAGTTAACTTATTTAATTTATTATTAATAAGTATGATTTTATTATTATTACTACTATTATTTTAATTGGTCCAAAAAATTCAATGACTAGATTTTTTACAACAAATAAGGAATCAATACTCATATTCTTATTTTCAAATTTGTAAGGATTTTGAAATATGATTCTTATTTATACGGTCATAGATTTGAAATTCCTACAAATTTAAAAATTTTAAATTTATTATTGAGAGTGACAATTTGATTATTGATTTTTTTTTTTGTCATTTTTGTCCAGAAAATTTAATCCACTAAAGTTTATATTTTGCAAAAAAAAAAAAAGGAAAAATTTATAATCAAATGATTATTTTTCATTTTGCCAGGATTTTGAAATACAATTTTCATTTATATGGTGATATTTCAAAATTTCTACAAATTTAAAAACACAATTTTTTATTAATAATGATAATTTAATTATTGATTTTATTTTCTTGTTTGTTCAAAAAATTCAATCCATTTGACTTTTTCTGTTGGCAAATGAGAAAATAAAAAGAAAAAAAAATCTTTTTATTTTTCAATTTGTAAGAATTTATTATTTTTATTAATTTATTTAGTATTAAAAGAATTGACAAAATTTGTTTTTCATAAATATTTTGGTAAAAAGTGACATAAACCGTTTTGAACCATAATTATAAAAAAGAAGATGTAAAATAAACCTATGATTGTTGGCAGTGAATAGTGAAGTATAAAACAATGTACTCAATATATATATATATATATATATATATATATATATATATATATATATATATATATATGTGGCAAAATGATTGTGACTGTATATAAGCATTGCAGTGAAAATTACGTCGTTTTGGGTGAAAAAAAGTTCGCGTTTAAAATTAATTATAAAAAATAAAAATATTATATTTATTTCAACCTTGTATGGTTATGATCAATATATATATTTATTTCCATATTATTCCCCATATTTAATGCTTTCATATTATAAAACGACATAGTTTTATCTGACTGCACCAATCCTTAGGTGCAGTCACTTTATATCCGCTAAACCCTATATATATATATATATATATATATATATATATATATATATATATAGGGTTTTATAAGAGTTATATATGTTGTAGGAAAAGTGATTGTGTAATATTATAGAGATTCGTTTTGCGTGCCGGATTTTTTTTTGCTGTGGGCCCCACAAAATATTGTGTGTATAGGAAAAAAAATTTAATCATGTTAAATGATGGATGATAAACCCATATATATATATAATCATCCGTTTACAAATTTTTTTTTATAAACTTTTTCAAATTACATTGTGTACTTCTGAAAATATATGATATAACCTAATATATTTCTGAAAATGTATTGTATAATTTATAAAAGTTTATAAATAAAAAATGGGAAAAATATTTCTGCAGTTACTGTAGATAAGTAATCTGCATTTATTCCCAAAACGACATCGTTTTGGTATTGAAATCTTAAAAATTTATAAATATAAAAGCTATTATAACCCTGAAATAAATTAAAATTACAAAAACACCATAATTTTCACCCCAAAACGATATCGTATTGGGTTTACTACAGATAACTTATATGAAATAACTGCAGAAAAAACGAACCAATAAAAAATTTATAAATATAATCATTCCCAAGGTTATATAACCCTCCCCTAATTTGCAAAAAAATTATAAAAATATTTATATATGAATGCTTTCCCATGTATAAAACAAGGTAAAGAATCAAGCTAATGGCTTACCAAAAAAAAAAAAAAAATCAAGCTAATGGTACTGAAAAGGACTTCACCCATAAAGCTAAGCCTACTGTTTGATTTGTTTTTCTTTTAAAGAATTTCATATTAAAAATGTTATTCATGCACAGTTTTCATTTAAATAAAATCCACCAAAAAAAGATAATAAAATAAAATCATTAAAAAAAAATTATATTTAATGTATTTTAAATATGTAAATTGATTTATAAACAAAATAAAATAATTTTTTTAAAGGTTTTCTTAAATATGAGAATTGAATCAAATCAATATTTTTAAAAAAAATTCTTTCAAAGGTGTAGATCAATATAGGCATTCACGTTAACATTAATTGTTGGCTTTGTGTAAGGTTAAGCCTATATATATATATAAAAAAACAAAACAAGTTGCTTACCAAAAAAAAAAAAAAAAAGTTTTTTTAATTAGTTAGATCTTTCATACTTTTTTAACGGGTTTAGTATTTTTGTTTTCCGTTACCATAATAGATAACATTGTTTACTCTAATCCAAAAACTCCAACAATTGGAACTTCACCTTTCTTCATCAGTTCTTTGAACAACATGTGGTTATATATATATATATATATATATATATATATATATATATATAAAAATACAAATTTCTGATCTGTGTGTGTGTGTGGGGAAATACTTCTGGGTGCAAACTCTGCCCTGATAAGGTAGAAACCATTCTCCATGTCTTTAGAGATTGCCCCCGTGCCTCTAAATTCTGGAATTGTTCTTTGTTCACTACTCAGCCTCCTTTGTTCTTTACTGAACAGACTTTGCACATCTGGCTTGATAATTGCTTATTATTTTCTGATGTGAGACAGCCTAATTGGAGAGATTATTTCTTTATATCTTGTTGGTATATTTGGCTGTGGAGAAATAAAGATTGCCATGAACAAGATTTCAAGATGCCTGATAATGTGACTGGTGAGATTCAAAGAAATTGGGTGGTTTTGTCTAATGCTAAACAGTGTGGAACCTCCAGATCCTTTAGCATCAGGACTCCCACTCATTGGATTCGGCCAGAGGTGAATTGGCTTAAATTAAATGTTGATGGAGCCGTTTCTTCTAAGAGAGCAGCTTGTGGAGGTCTCTTGAGAAACAAGGATGGTGTTTGGGTTGGTGGCTTTCAATCTTTCCTTGGTTCTTGCTCTCCTCTTCATGCTGAGCTGTGGGCTATTCTCCATGGTCTCGATCTAGCTTGGCAGCTAGGTACTCCCAAAGTGATTGTTGAGAGTGACTCCTCTCAAGCAATCAACTTGCTTTCCTCTAATGGGAAAGATGCTCGACAACTGCCCCTGGTAGTTAGGATTCGAGCTTTTATAGAAAGAAATTGGATGACTGCTCTTTCTTTCACAAACAGAGAAGCTAATAGCTGTGCTGATTGGCTAGCAAAGGATGCTCTTTCCAAGCACCTTGGTGTCTACCTTCTTTTGAATCAACCGTCTGAGCTGCAAAATCTGTTGGAGAAAGATGTCCAGACCCCTGCTGGACAACCATCTGTGTGGAATCCTGACTAAGACCTTTGTGTTGCTTCTTTGTGTTTTTCTTTTCTGCTTTTTGTTTTGTTCTTTTTTGGTTCTGTTTCTGTTTTGCTTTTTGTTGGGGCTTTGCCCCTTTTCTGTACCAAAAAAAAAAATCATATCATTTTGCGATACATATTATATATATATATATATATATATCTATATCTATATCTATATCTATATGTGTGTGTGGGGTACGATACTCTTATACCGGTATAAGAGTTAGAAGTCTTACACCCAATCTTGACCATTGATCCACATGTATCCAATGACTCATATTACTAAAAAATTAGAGCTCTTGGATCTAAGTGGGATCAACGGACAAGATTGAGAGTGTAACTTACACTGGTGTAAAAATATAGGGATAAACGTTTCTACAGCCACTTTAGATAAACTTATCTACAGCTAGCCCCAAAACTACGACGTTTTGATTAATGAGGAGTGTTATTGTAATTTTATTTGTTTTTCTATCATATACATTTTACTAAGACACCCTATTAATTCACCTAAAATTACGTATTCATTAATCAAAATGACGTAGTTTTGGTGCTAGCTGTAGATAAGCTTATCTAAAGTGGCTATATAAGTATATATATATATATATATATATATATATATATATATATATATATATATATTATGGGAAGGCTATTGTAACAACCAAGTAGTGTTACTACCAATTTCACCGTTAGGTTGATTATGTTGATCCAACGGTTATATTTATTTTCATCTTTGTATGGTTATGATTCTCCAAATTTAGTACTTTATATTTATTTTCACCTTTGAATGATTATGATTTCCCATATTTAATACTTTAATTTTTAAATATGGGGAATCGTAACCATACAAAGGTGGAAATAAATATAACCGTTGGATCTACATAATCGATCTAACGGTGAGATTGATTGGTAGTAACACTACTTGGTTGTTACAATATCTTATCTCATATATTATATATACATATGTGTGTGTGGGGCGGGGGCAGGATCTTTTGATATCGATGTCAAATTTTAAAATTTGACACTGATTTTCGCTAATCAACCGTTATTATTTATTGGAAATTAATAGTAATTAATAAGTTTGATTTGCAATAAATGATAACCGTTGATTGGCGGAAATCAAAGGTTAAGATTTAGTGTTAAATTTCAAATTTAACACTGGTGTCAAATGATCCTACCTATATAGAGATATGATTCTTTGACACCAGTGTCAAATTAAAGTTCGACGCCTCATCTAACAGCCATTAGATCAGAAAAGATTAATGATGTCACATGCTTATAAATCAGAATCGTTGATCTTTTTTGATCTAATAATTTTCAGATGAGGTTTCAAGCTTTAAATTTGACTTTGTTGTCAAAGGATCCTTGACACTGGTGTCAAAGCTTTGAAATTTGACACTAAATTCTAAACGTTGATTTCTGGCATCAAGATTTTGAGGTTCATGAGATAGCATTATCTTGAGGAAAAATAATTTTTTTCTTTTTCAATATTCAATTTGATTTTCGTAAATCTATTAAAGAATACCACATACATGAATTTGACATTTTTTATTTTTTTTGGTAAGCCATACATGAATTTGACATTATTTCTATTTAGTTATGATAAAGTTCAGTTAAAAATTATAATCATCAATATTTACTCAATCATAAAAAATTAAATTTGTTGCGATGAAATACAACCAATCAATTATATGACCACATAGTTAAATGCAAGAAAAATGTTATTATTACATTACCTTTTTATATTATTCTTATGTTTAATAAAATAAAAAATATTTCTTAATACACACCTTTTCTCTCTCTAATTTTTTTTTTTTGTTAAAAAAAAAAAGGTGTAAACAAAAACTTGTAAAGTAATGATGTGAAAAATCATTTCCCTAAATACAACCCTTTACAGGAAACAGGTAGTACAAAGGATTTATACAACGCTTACATTAATTTATGACACAACCAAAAAGAAATAATAAGAATTGAAGTTACAAATTGCAGATAGGAGGCTGTGATTTTCTCTGGAATTCTTCAATGATGATTGTTAGTAATATTATTATTATTATTATTATTATCCCTTTTCACGCCATGGTCTGATTTACTTCTTGCCCTTCTTATGATTTTCTTAGGATCCAAGTCCAACTTGCAGCTTGAAGCACTTTTATCTTTGGCTTCCTTCACCTTCTCTGACTCTGTCTCTTCAATGTCTCTTCTTATAACCATCTTTTTTTCCAAGTCCAATGGCAACTTACCATCTGATCTTTTAGTTTTATAGTGATCTTTTTCTCTACTTTCAGGAAGAGAGGTTCTTGTGACTTCTTCTCTGTTGAATTCTTCTTTATCTATGCCTAAAGATTGCTTGCTTTGGCTATCTCTTGTAACTGGTCTATGCTTTGCTCCAATAAGTATGTCATGTGGTTTTGGTATTTTGTTGCTGGTGGTTGCCTTGGAGCCTTTTTCTTGTTCAAAGTAGAGAAGCTGCACTACTGTTCTTAATGGAAGAAGCTCATTTTTTACTGCATGGGAACGCACTTCTGGGGACAGTCTTTGGCAATCTAGAATCGAACACAGGTGCTTCTTCTCTGCCTTGCTCAGCTCAGGATGCACCTGTTCATGTATTCAACTTAAATCACACCATAAAAATATTCAAACAACTTAATAGCTTATATAAAGGGGGTTCGACCGGAGCAAGCAATGGTAAAACTGTTCTTTCATGACTGAAAGGTCATGGGTTCGAATCCAGGAAACAGCCTCTTTGCAATTATACAAAGATAAGGCTGGGTACAAGGATTTCCTCCACCCATACTCGCATGGCTTATATGTTGATGTAGCTTGATGCTCAAGGTAATTATAGTATTCTACTATGATATGTGCGTATATGTGATATGTCTATATAATTAGTTCTCAAGATACTCAAAAAGTGCTGAAATGTTAACTTTTTCATGAGAAATTGTCCAGCATTCAAGCAAAAAGAAATGAAAATTAAACAAGTTTAGTTTAGCCTAAGTTTAAGTCACTGCAGGTTTGTGGTATCGCTACTTCACCTTAAGATAGATGTTAATTGCATGGTAAAGATCATCGTGCTCTTCTCGGGCAATACTAGGCACAGTTTCAGCAAGAGATATAAACTTTGACACTTGCATATTATCGTCCCTTGCAACCACTTGAAGATAGGAATCAATGAGCTTGCCAACATTTCTGATTGATCTTAAAAAGTAGCTGTTATCCCCAGCACCTTGGGACATTCTTTTCCAAAGCTTCAAGAAAGTTTCCAACACTGCTTGAACTAACTCTATATCATAAAAATTCTGGTCAGAAGACGATGTTGAAGGATAAAGCAGGTCACTCACTGTTGCCTCCTCAAACTGTAGGCTAGCTCTTCTTATTAGTTCTGTTTTTGTCACTGATGAGGCACCGAGTTGAATTGAAATGCTGAGGAGTCTAAACAAGAATCCAACTGAAACTGACCCTCTATCTGCTGGAATCATGCTTACAATTGTTTCAAGAATTTTTCGGTTTTTCTCCTTAGATTCTTCTGTTTGAGTTGCTGAACTGCCTGAACTTTTAAGCTTTCTGATGCCCGGTAGCCACCGGCAGGCATAGACATGCAAAGCCTCACCAATAAGCTGTGGGGGAAGCACATAGGTTGATCTAATAGCCATTACTATGCACCTGAAAAGATCTATATCAAGATCAGAAACATCCTCCGTCCACCAATCCTTTGGCACAGAATGGTGCTGTTTTTTTGTGTAACCGGGCCTAGTGTATGTGTATGACCATTTGACCTGCACAGAATCATCATTCATAAGCAAAAATATTCATCACAGAAACGTGAGGAAGTAATTTGATGGATCTAAGTTCTTGACCTGTGGTGGGGGTGTGAGAATTTTCTCAATAATTGAATCAATGCACTTTCTCACAATACCAAGATTCTCAGACCACTCTGGTAACGTAGAAGTAGTCTGAAGCGTCGCAATGGAATCCTTCCAACCTTCAAGAATACATGAATTGAAGAAAGCCTCAAGTTTTCCTACGAAGTTTCCCTTCTCAATGGAGTCGTTCATTCTAAGGAACTTGGCAGCACAGAGTGCGGATACAAAGTTATGTGCACTAATGTTGATTGAAATTCCGTAACAAAACTTAGCACAGAGTTCAAATGCATCTTCCCCTCCAGGTATATTATGAAGTTCTAGAGACACACTCTCCGAATCACTAGAATCATAACAAAGCCTTTGTAGGAGGCCACACTTTGGAAGAAGCGGAAACTGCAGCTAAAAAGAGCAGAATTATAGATGAACTAAGATTAAATTTTGGTTTTATTTTCACACGCACCATACTTTCATTCTAATTCCAATACCTTGTGTAGCAGATAAGTAATATCATTTATTTGTATCACAAGGTCTGCAGCTATATCTGATATCAGGGTCCTGCAGTATATGAATACATGTTAACTTGTAAAAAGGTTGTGAACATATTCTTGACCAAAGGGTTGCTGCGAATACCTGGTAGCTTGCTCAGTGTAGAAAGTATCTGGCTTTGTCCCAAGTTTCATGAACTTCATTTTTATTTGTTGTTATCTATACCAAATCGTCAAGAAGAAAAAAAATCTCTACTTCAAAGCCTGCATGAATTCAGAAGAGTGCACTTTGAATGATATTGCAACCGTAAAGAACCTTGGGATACACTACCCTAAAAGCTAGCTCAAAGGGTAGGAGTACTCAAGGCCTTATAAACTACACATTGGTTGCACATACAACCAATGTGGACTATATATCTCAACAACAACAGATCCTATAAAGCCATTGGAGAGAAAGAGAGAGAGAACAGAAGGCGTTAATGGAACTCTTTCACAAGTGAATTCAAAGGGTTACCTAGTAGCTCATGAGATTGATAAACATATTTAATTTGGATGAATAATATATCAAGATTCATGACCATGAAACACCAGAGCATGGCATCATTTGAAGCAAAGGTATGGAGGACAAGGAACTAGAAACCACAATAGATGAAGGTAGAAGATGAGGACATGATATCATGTCCTCATCTTTCTGTCAATTATGAATGAGAAAAATTCCACTAAAGAAAGGAGAAAGAGAAATCTGCAACAAGACTTTACCTCAAGTTTGATTTATTTAGCAAGGGTTCTGCCACTGCCAATCTCATTGATATGTATACAACCCTGAAAGCCCTTCAATTCAATAGAAGATGATGATGCCCTCATCCACATATTGAAGAAAAAAATAAACAACAAATTCCAGTTTATGCCTTCATACACCCAGAATAGTAACTGCTTAGAGAGTTTTGCTAGATGACATGCACATCTGTCTACTCTAGTACCTTTGCAAGTTACTTCAAACATTAAATCCGAATTGAGCAGTCCAAGTTAATCAAAACTTTTGTGGCTCACTGACTAACTTCCTGCTTCAGATTTTTCTGCCTCCTGTGCCAGTTCCTGACATATATAACAACAAACATAACAACATGAGAATTCGATAACTGTTGGCACACAACCTTGTTACTCATACGATATTGTTTTGTTCCTAATTTTTGTAAACTAAAAAAAATATAAAAAGGGAGCTAATAATGGGAAAGTGATAATTATTAATTAAGTTAAAACGTTGACTCTAGCCAATTTTTTCATAATCTGTGTATCATAAAAAGACTCAAAAACTACTCTAAAGTAGAATGCAGCAAGTAAATTCTCTAGTGGAATAGTTTGGGTATTGAATACTCATCCAACCCCACCCAAACTTACAATAATAACAAATTTTAAAAGAAGCAGGCACCATGGCAGAAAATTCATTGTGCATGCATAAACATATATGATTACCTTGAGTGATGGGTCTTGGATAGAGAATACATAGTAAACAATATTTATGCTTGTTTGGAAGTTGAGAATTAACTATTAGGTTAGCCAGCAAAAATCATTGCAGCTTTTGTAGTGGCTCAGATTTGGCTCAATAGCCTATAAATATATCCGAAACGGTTATGTACTAATACACACTGCAATCTCTTTAGAGGATATACTTTTGATTCCATATGTATAAGGATACATGGCTATGTTCAGACAAAGATACGGAAATCCGAGAGAAAGTGATGCACCAGGCAAAAAAACTAGTGTGCTACCAAAAGCTTCCTAACAGAAGGAAAGTATTATTGATCATTTTTCTGTGTGGCTACTTTGTTAAGTCACTTTCGCTGTGTCTCTAAAGAATTTTGATATATAAACTAATGTGTACTTTTTTTCAGTTGAAACATATAATAGGTCCGGAGTGGTCCAATGCTATGGTGATCTCAATTATCCTACTCCCCATTAAGTATATAGGAATCAAGAAAGGTGGAAACCAACTTTTTCTCCTTTCTTCTTTTGTTTCTCTTTTCTCCTCAATTTTATACAGGAATTACTGAAACAGTACAGCATTAGTTCATAAAAGCATCCTGTCATTCACGTTTTATCTAAGCTATCCTTCAAACTTTGAATAATTAAAATGAAAAATAAAAAAAGCAGAAGAATCTACAATTGTTTTTTGATTGAGGATATGATATTATTGCTATAGGACATTATTCCCACTGTTCATTTGTTGAAATCTGACATGCAGCATGGTCTGTGCTTTCCCAGACAAATGGTGGTAAAGCAAAAACCAGTGTGGCACAGCACTTATTGCTTTCAACTAGACAGAAGAAAAACCCTTCATGTTTTTCTTCAAAAGAAGATTGAATCCGAAGCATCACCACGGCACCTTTCCTTTTTCTCAGAGGCAACTCTCACAGATCCCAATTTCATGAACATCATGAAAATTCAGAAAAGTGTATAGCTAATATAAGCTACCTTTGCTGTGTAGTGAATAAATTACATCCATTTGATTCTTGAATGGCATTCAGTTAGGTATTTAGCCAATTATGTGTATATTCTCTTCTGGAATGGATAAGTTCCCCAGCCAGTACCCTCCTCTCACCTCAACAAGAAGGTTTTTATCATTTTCTTTTTGTCCCTTTTCTTTTGGATTTTTTTAAGCAGAACCTACACAGGGTGTTCCTTTTTCACAAATTTTATTATCCTCTGGCAAAAGCACTCTTTTCATCTTTATAACAGAATGAAAAAGCAACTTTAAGCTTTTAATTTGTTAAGGAAAATGAGAAGTCAAAACCGAAATTTTTTTTAATTAAATTTCCACTCCATATTTTTCTCTCTGTACTAACAGGATAAAGCTAGCACTTCATCAAACACCAAAGAAAAGGAATGGGAAATGTCCCAAGAATTTAAAAAGGGTGAAGCAAGAAGAGAACATACCTGTTACCATATTATTGGTGTTATTGATGAAGCAGAAAAAGGTTCACAATTGAAAAAGATTCGTAGTTTTGAAGTAGCTGTACAAAATGAAGAAAGTAGATGAAGCAGCATCAATATTTGAACTGAAGCTAAAGATTTAGTGGCCTAGCACCAACGTATATGAACATGTGAAGCTGAAAGTTAGAGTGTTTTGGTATAAGTTTTATGCAAGTAATCCTCAGAGAGAGAGAGAGAGAGAGAGAGGAATAGGATGTGCCTGTAGCTTATGAGGTTCTGTTAGAAACAACGAGGGAGACACCAACTAAAGAAAAAATGAGTAACCCAAGAGTGCTAGAGGTTACAGCAGGGAGAAGAGAGAGAAGGAGTGGTTCGTTGGGATTAGTCAACATAGTAATGTATCAAAAGCATGCCATGATAAATTAACTCATTGAATAGTAAACTAAATAGAATGTAACGTAAGAAGGCCGACCAGTTCAAATACTCACTTCGTGAGTGTCTGGAGAAGGGAATACTCTAGGCGGTCTTTCCCCTGCTTTTTGCAGAAAGACTGATTCGAACCCACGACCTGACACACCACGGCAAATAAGCTTACAGTTGAGTCAAGCCGGCCCTTCAGAATGGAACATAAGAGGAAAAAAAAGAAGGAAAAAACTTAAAAAAAAAGAAAAAAAAGAAAAGAAAGGAGGAATAGGTCTCTTTTTCCTTCACCCAACAGCTTGAAAAGTGGTGCTCTATGATTGAATAACCAAAAAGCATGCAGTGCAAGTGGGCTATGACTTTGGAGTGCTCCTAATACTAATTGAAAAGAAGGTTGCATGGGGCCAAGTCTCTTCATAGATAAAAGATCCTCTGTGCATTCCTCATAATGCTTCACCCCACTAAACCTCAGTATATTACTTCCTCTATTAACCCAATGGTTTTGGCCTCCCTCATGTGCATGTCGGCCACGTGTCTTTCCCTCTGCCGTTGCTTTGTATAACCCTGATGGGATTACCCCTGACTAATGTGTTGGTTGTTTTGGAGGCCAAACACAGACAAACACTTCTCATTCGTGTCACCTTATGGTTTTGCTATTAATCTTTCATGCGTTCTCTCTTTTCCTGTTCATTCACTCGTGCGTCAATCGTTTTGCTCACCCTTTGGAGACCCAGATGATTCTGTGTCATTCATCACAATAGACCCCACCAATCCCTTCAATCTCTCTTTGGCTTGGCTCAAAGAAGATGTGATACCTACTAATTAAGAGGCTTATAGGGTAAGTAGCTACACGACGAGGACAAAAACAATTGATTTGGTTTTGGTGTCAATCTAATATTAAGCTATAGAATCAAATGTACATAACATATATATATAAGCTGACAGCAATTTCCTTGATAACTTAATGGTCCTACCCAAATGATGCGGTGATTGTCATGATGAACATCATGATCTCAATAACATGTTCATGATCATAAGGATCATTATCATTAATTTATTTTGAGTTTCTTAATTATATTTTGTTATTATTCTGCGGTATGCAAACTACATGAAGATATTCATCTTCTGACAGTTCAATACCAACACATTTGTTTACTGTGTATGCAGCAATTCAATTGATGTGATTTTTTTGCTTCTTAATTAACCTTGCGTCATGATGAAAGGTTATATGAGGAAAGCTTTCATATTATTTTTTTTCCAGGATTATTAAGTCATGCGATGGAAATGCATTATTTTTAAACCTCAAGTAGATGAAAGAAACTTTCCAACTTTTGATGTAATACTAATTAAGACTTTATATACGTTAATACTCAATCAACTACCTGCCTCGATTGCATTCCCCACTTTTTTGTTTGGTTAGATTTCTTATTATGCCGGAGAAGATCTTCCTTCGCGCAGGTTTTGAATTTGTTGATTACTACATCATGTCTTTGAGAAAGGGAAACTTCCAACTTTTTGTTACATCAAGTGATGCTCTAGTTAAGATATATTAAAACAAATGAGATATAATTATTTTTAATGTCAATTTAATAATGGTTAAAATTAACAACGTATCAGAACTTGATGCATATACATTATCATATATTTTCATGAATTGCCTAATTCCATTTTTTCCTCTGGCTCCTCAAACTTTAATTTTTAAAATATATGAATTAGTTTCCCTGTATATACGAGGAATTCAAAAGACAAAAAAAATTATATATATGTATGGTTTTCAATTCAGGTAACATCCCGAGCGCTGATGAGGGCGGGGAGTGATCGCCGGTGCGAAAGGGCATGGACAAGGAGCAGCTCTTGGCAGGCTTCCAGCGACGGGTACATGAATGAATTGAATTAACACCCGAAATAGAGGGATTCCAGAGACTGTGCTCTGTTATGGGACGGTATAGTTGGGAATAACTTATAAGAATTAATTGGTACTACATATATATACTAACAAGATGCATCTACATTTTGGTAGCCCGGATGGAAGAACTCCACAGTTAAGCGTGCTTAACTTGGAGCAATTCTGGGATGGTAACCTGAGAAGTTTTTCCGGGAAGTGTACGAGTGAGGACAAAACACGCTGAAAAGTCTCGTGTTATTGTGTAGGGATAGTCATTAATGCTTGCAAGTGGTCAGGCATTACACAGGTTGTGGAATTGACTCATATAAAGAAGATAAAAAGGATGGAAATGGATACTCTCATATGAAAGAAATGACAGGATCATATGGAAAAATCACAATCATACAAAGTTGAATCAATGATTATGATTTTATAATTATCTATTTCAATATTTTTTTTCTCTCTATTTATTTATTGATATTGATTTATCTTTGTATGATTATGATTCCCCACGTAATCATGATATTTTTTTTTAATATGAGAGGATCTGGTTCAACCCTAAAAAGATACCCATATAAAGTAGGGCAAAGGAAATGACTCACCACCATTTTTCTTCTTTTGCTAACTTAGAGGGTAGTGAGTCACTACACCTAACCTGCTTTTATCAAACTACTAGACACCCTCTCTAACCAACCTCTGCATTATTTGCAAATTGAAGTTAATATTTAGTCAGAATATAAATACACGAGCTATAGTGGGTAAACAATCCATCACAAAGAGGTTATTATTTGCTTTAAATTATTGCCTTTGATAAGGATGCAAATTTAAGAGTGTTTTTATCATAACGAGGAAATGTTTTATAAAAGCAGTTAATTAGTTATGATTATGTCTGGCTTAGTGAAGTGGGAGTTGAAAACTTGACATTGAAGAAAGCAGGCCTTCACGTATGAATCATGTTTGTGTGTCACTTTTGAGCAATATTCTGAAGACATGGTCAAGCATGAAACATAAATTGGTGTAGACATAATCAATAATGCTAAAGACATGCGAGTATATATATGTAAGTCCAGTACTGCGTAATAAGTATGGGTTGGAAAACCCTTGTTTCAAAATGGGCGTAGTCAAATCATACTCCATCACAATGGACCTACAACCACCAAGTCAAGTTGGTACCCCTAAATATTCCCCACATTTTGATTCTACATGTTTGACTAATGGGCTTCATTGAAGGCAATATTAAGTCCTATTTGGTTCTCTTGTCGAAGAATCTTATTACGAATCCTGCATTTACAACTTTGTCAGATATTGTTTATTATTTTATAAATAAGGACAAAATAATATTCCATATGCTAATTATTTAGTTGGGTTTTTATTTCCAAAGTTAAGCATGATATTTCTTAATTTCATATGACTATTCCTGATATCCCCGTGTATTTCAAGATTTTGAGAAGCATATATATATATACACACAAATGATAATTCATCTCAGAGAAAAAAAATAAAATAAAAAATACTAATTTACATCTTCCGTTATCAGTAGAAGTCACAATAAAATACACCAAATTTCCACTTCGCCCGGGCTTAATTAAATGGCTCTTTTGATATTTTATTCACCAAAATGTCAATTCATAAATAATTTCTTTGATTTTTCTAATTGTGATATTCAATCCTAATTTAAAAAGACACGGAATTTGTACCCAAAAAATAAAAGACATGGAGGACAATGCAAGTGTTACATTAAATTGAAATTAAACTGGCTTTCGTTTGGAATATAGAATTGGAATTATTGTTTAAAATTCTAGCTTCAATTCCAATTTTGTTAAAATTAAAATTGATTAACAATATTAATTTTTTTGTTTAAGACAAAAAAAATGAGATATAAAAATGTCTGGCGCCAACAATAATTGTTGGAGTATGCCAGCCTTGATGATTTTTAGAATATGTAAATGATAAAGATAATGAATTATGAATTATAAAATATTAATTTTTATGTAAACGATAAAGATACTAAATAATAACATATATATCAAATATTATTTTTTATGTAAACGATAATGAAAGTAAATATATAATAACAATATGAAATATTAAATTTTTGGTAATAAATAGGAAAAGGTGTAATTAGATTGGGAATAAGGTAAAGAAATGCTGTCCACACCCTTTCTCTTTCCAAGCTTTGGGCCGGACAACACAATTAACTTCAATTGTGACTTTCGTTTGGGTCATTGATAGTTGAAATTTATGATTTTAAGTGTGTTTTAATTTAAAAAATTGAAGAAGAAAAATTATATTTAAATATTTGTTAAATCAAACTCAAAAACAACCCAACACCTGTTTGGGCTTTGAATTAACTTTGGAGCAAACAACACATTGGATCCACCCGGACTTACGAGACAGAAAATAAAAGCAAGCTTCATTTTGTGTATAAATAAAGGGAAATATTATATTCCTGTTGTAGGTGATAAGTTGTGTTCAGTTGCAAAGATAAATGATATGTACAACTCACATAGTTTAAAATAAAAAAGGGTAATTCGATTCTCATATCACAGTTAAATAAAACAAATTTCCTACATGGACATCCCACAAATGGGACCCATAAAAAAGTTTTCTCTTCCCTCAATTTTCTTCTCTCTCCTAAACTTTTGTTTCTATAGTAAAGTGTTTGTGTTTCTGTAACAGCACAATCATATTACCCAATAAAAAAATAGTGCAATTTTTGATGGGTCTATTGTTGGCAATATTATTAAAATCGGCCCGGTCATTGATCCGGTCGAGGTACTGGGTCACTGGTTCAACCGCATGACCCGGTAATTATAAGTAATTTTATAATTTATATTAAAAAATTATAAACATACTTAAATATATAAAAAAAAAAGATAAAAATTTCAAATATTTTAATATAAAAAATAATAAATGACATATTATTATCCAATAAAAGATCAAACAAAAATATAATGATCGTGATATGAGACTTTACGTTAAGAAAATGATATCTCTAACTATAAATCAAATCAAAATTTTCTGAATAGTGCATAATTGAGATAATGTTAGTGATATAGGTAGATAACTTATGTAAGTTAATAAGCAAAAAAATATTCAAATATATCCATTATGATTTTTTTTAGAAAAAAAAATTATTATTTTTTTGGATCGGGTCGGGTCACCGATTTTCATGAAAACTGACTGGGTCACACCAGATCGTACCGGTTCTGATGCATAACCGGTCCGTTGCTTGAACCGGACCGGTTTACCGGTTCCCGGGTCGGTCCGAGTTTCATAACACTGATTGTAGGTGATATATCTCTCTAACCTATGAAACAATGACACTTCAAAAAACTTGAAGTGTCGTATCCGACACTCCAATATTCTCCGGCATTCTGGCACGCTTCGACATTTATAATATTTGAAATTTCAGTACATATTAGGAAAAAATTAATCAATGTTTTATCAAATTGATATAATAAATATTAAAAATAGATACCGAATAAATTTCACTGGAGTGTATAAGAGATTTTCAAATTTGAAAATATAATAGTAAATATTTACCACTTATGTTTCTTTACAAAATTGATGGATATTATAAGTTTAGTCTTATTTTTTTAAATTATTGAATATTAAATATAATATACACTACATCAATTAAAAATGTTATTTAATATTAAAACGTGTCCCAACATATGAAAATTTAATATTTTTTAAAATTAACATATCAAAATATTGTGTGATGTCTTGTATCAATATAACATAGACTCCAACAACATGATAGACATGTTACCCATTATAAACTCACGTTTAAACCTCTCAAATGTCAAACCAAACATAGGCCAAGTCTTCCTTCAATTAGGAACTAGGATTTTTGCTAAGCTGGCAAACAGAGTAAAAACCCAAGTATGCATCAAACGAAATTTCAGGACCCAAAAAAAAGAAATTGCTTCACAAATATAATTATGGAATTAAATCATTTAAATTAAGGGAAAAATAAATCTTATGTCCTAGGAGATTTCAAATCTCATGTCATAGATACATGAAGTGTGAGACCCACCTATTTAAAAAAACAAAAAAAAAATGAGTGGCACACCTTTTTATGGTGTGTGTAGGAAGGGTTTGTTTTCTCATGCAACATGAGAAAAACAAACCCCTTAAATTAATTAAGTGAATTCCGGGTTTTGTTCATATTGTTTTTTTAGTTTAATTTTGATACATTACAAAGTTTTTTTTATATAGGATAGGTTATTCTATTTACTCTCATTTTACCTATCTTTGCTTACCCCTTTCATTGCCGTTCGATTACAATATAATCCAACTGTTCATAATTGCGAAATAAAACAAATTCTTTTTCTCCTTTCTTTCTCCTCAGTTCCTCTCTCACCCTTTCTCTTTACATGAACTTTATTTCATTTCAAATATGGATAACATCATTCAGTGTAACTCATATAGAACTACCACAAATCCATTCCAAAATCCAGTCAGCAAAGGTTCATTAGTCATTGATGGGATGAAAATTTGTTCCCATCTAGGCCCTCTTCTTCATCATCAAACTCATCAACATCACGTTTGATGTTGTGAACTCTGAGGAATGGTTGGTGTGACTCATTGTCCTCACTGTCCTCCTCCTTGTCAGAGAGGGTGATAGGTTTCTCAGGGTGGCTCCCTCTGGTCTTTTGGTGCTGTTGAAGGATCTCTTCAACCTCTGACTAGATCGTCCTTTACAAGAATATTTTAAGCAACCAACAAGTTCACACCCAAAAGTCATGCAAACAAATCATCATTATCTCCATCCACAGTTCCGCACTGCTTGGATTATTGTCTGGCTTACAATCTAACATATACCTTTCCCCATCCTTGCCCGGAGAAGCTTGTTCACCATTACTGACAGGTGAATATGCCAGAGAATGACTCTCCATAAAGGTTATCATCATAAATCCCACCTTTTGTTGGTGTTTTGACCTTATTTTAAAACTTCTGGTAGCTTATGAGTCACACCTCTCTGGGATGAATCTGGGTCCTAAGGATTAATGAAACCTGTACAAAACATTAATATGTTCCAATAATGCTTCCTTCTTTAACACCAACAAGACCAAGTTCTGTTTCTACATCTGCACCATCTGAAACCTCAACCAACTCTCCTTTAACATGATCCCAGAAGGCAACTCTTTTGTATTCCTAATTCTCTGTAATGACATGCAAAAAGAAAATAACAAAACATATCCGGCTAAAGCACCATTTTAAAAATTTTGGGCAAAAGAATTGTCCAATTAAAACTGATTGAATAAGTTTTACCAAAATAATGCAGTCAAACATTTCACATATGCTGACGGGACTAATCTCGTCAATGATACTGACGAGACTCGTGCCACGTCAGCGCCGCGTACGCAGTCCAGTTACCGTAAACTTCGGAAGGTCATAACTTGTGACTCGGGTATCCAAATCATATGATTTTTTTTTTATTTCACATAACTTTTCGAGATCTACGCAATGACATCTCATTTGACTTATTTTATCTCCCACAAACATAGTTTGAATTTGTAACAATTGTACCACAATCACAAGAGCGTTTAAATCCAGAAGATCTTCAAACTATGTTTGTGGGAGATAAAATATGTCAAATGAGATGTCATTGCGTAGATCTCGAAAAGTTATGTGAAATCAAAAAAAAATCATCTGATTTGGATACCCGAGTCACAAATTGTGGTCTTCCAAAGTTTTGCGGTAATTGGACTGCCTACGTGGCGCTGACGTGGCACGAGTCCCGTCAGTATCATTGACAGGGCTAGTCCCATCAGCATATGTGACATGTTTGACTATATTACTTTGGTAAAACTTATCCAATCAGCTTTAACTGGCAATTCTTTTGCCCAAAAATTTTAAAATGGTGCTTTTCCCAAACATATCCATTATGCAAGCAAGGACATGTCAATTTCTGTCAATCACTCAAGGATGATAGTAATTTATTTTCGGGTTTTCATTTTATTCTTTAACATAACACAACAAACTTTTCTACCCACACAACATTTTGTGGGGCCCACACATTTTAAAACAAAAAGAATGAAAAAAATATGGCACGTAAAACGAATCTCTATAATATTACACAATCACTTTTCCTACAACATAATAAACATAAAACCCTTTATTCTCCCTCTCAAGTCTCCATGTGACTCACTGAAACATCAAGTTATGAACTTTATATGTGAAACATTTTCAATCTAATCTCTACAAAAGTATTGTTCTCGAAGTACCTTCTAGTTAGGGGTGTCAAAATGGGTTGACACAACACATATTTGACACGACATGAATTTAACATGGCACAAATACATCAACACGGATACGAATACATTACCACGAACACGACGCGAACACTTGTCGAATTTTTATTTGTCTCAAAATTTTCAACATTAACACGACACGAATTTTTAACACGCAAAACAGAGGTCAAAACGGTAATTGACAAAAAAATGGGTAGAAATTAAAAAATAAAAAATAAAAAAAATAAAAATACAATAATTAAAAAAAATATTGGCCAACACGAATACAACACGAATACGAAACAAATTTTTTACGTGTCATTTTTTTTCAACACAACACGATTTTTTGTATGGGTCAACTCGAATAAGAATTTTCATGTTGTGTCGCGAGTCGACCCGGGTGTCATAATCTATATTGACACCCCTATTTCTAGTTGACTTTTAACCTATATACAACAATCTGCAAAAAAAAAATTAGACAATTCTCATGGAACATAAGAAAATCAAATCCCTTCTTTTTTTTATTGCATCTCCTTCGACTATGAGCTACCAAGAAAAATTTGGTCATTTATTCAATTTCAGTTGTTTAATCGTCCACTCTCTCTTGTTTATGGCTTAAATCTGCCTTTACCTTATTAGCAGTTGGCTATTAGCGATGCAATACAACTCCTAGACATTATAACGATTTTTATTTTATACTATTTTCTTAAAAAAAACCTCGTGGAATTGTAGAAGGTTTTCTAGATATAGCAGTACATATACATCCAATTCTATCAATGTAAACATACCTATTCTATATTCTCATTATTATTTCGTTAGTCCAGTTGCTGCTCAAGGTAATTAAAATCAATATTTTATATAAAATCAAAAGGAGAATAAAAAATTATAAAACGAAAAAACATAAAAACATTTAGAATATTGAAAAAATAAATCAAAAATTTAATTATTATGTTGCTGCTAGTAAACAATAGACGTGTCATGAGAACAATATATTATGCTTTCGCAAATTAAAATGTGCAATTGCAAGAATTCCAATTACTCTTTTTGATTGTTTAGAACAATCATACCTATCAAAACTCTTAACAATTACCGAGTAAACATTTTGTCACCTATCCTTTGGAACAACATAAGCTATGATACAAGATACATGACCCTTGTTTAACAAGATGTCAATTAATCATCTAAAAGTGACAGTATACAACAAACGCAAAATTTGGATTGCTAGCAACTGCTGATGCAATCTGAATATCGTCCGCCAGAATCCAACTAGTCATTTACAACAGAACAGTTAGTAATATCTCCAATCAGTAATCTGGTTTGAACAATTTTTTGTAGCAAATAAGCATCTTTATAGCTGAACAATTTTAAGCATCATTAAAGCTGTGATTCTATCGCCCTTGAAAGAAAAGAAGTAATATCTACCATGTTCACATCAGCAGTTCACCCGTAGATCACACCGCTAGCAGGTTTAATGATGTTAGGTTTGTTATGCAAACCAACCCCAAACAGCACAAACACATGGACCTTAATCTGAAGCTATCATATATTCCAATCTGAGCTGAAGAATTTAAATATTATTTGTTAGTTCTGAAAGAAGTGTGTAATTATGCTGCGAGATTATCAGCTAGCTTCCTTGATTGTATAAGGTCAAATTCCGGAAGATTCATTCACTATTTTGCCAAAAACTCCTTCTCAACTAAACTGAAGGTCAGCTTTAAACGTTCTTGTAGATTTTTTAGGATGTTCTTCGTAATCCTTTTCTGATGTTTTGTACTTTTCAGCCATTCAATTCCAAACAAAACCTGTACTTTACATCCCTTTGCTTTCGGGGGTAAATCATCAATATGATAGCAAAGGCGCAGCTGTGGAATATTATTAGAAGACAATAGTCAATGGTACAGAAGATGAAAACTAACAGGAAGATGACAAAAACAGGAAAATCCTACAAAACAAAAAAGTGGGCAACGGCAGTTCCAAGGAAGGTTCAGACCCATTATGCGGATCTATAGTAGGTAGCCTTATCTTACAATTGCAAGAGGATAAAAGTTTAGGAAAAATCTAAATTTGGCTTACTCACATTGAAATAATCACCAAGAGGAACTCCATGGAAGTTCATAACCTCTTCCAAACGCCAGCCCTTACCATCCAAAAGAGTTTTTTGCTGAGTACTTGTCACTTCAACTCTATAACGTGAAATACGTTTCTCGAATTTGTAATATACTGCCCTCTCATAGACATTGCTATTCTCAGATACCCAAGGGGTATAAGAATAATCAACACAACCAGAATTTTCCATGACCCTGCGGTCCAACTCACCCCCACTGAATAACTCCATCCAGAAACTGGCCTAAATTAATTAAAGGAAAAGAACTATAATCAAACACATTGGTGAAGTTATACCCAAAAAAAAAAAAAGGAACCAATAATTTGCAGTGAAAAGGAGAGAGAGAGAGAGAGAGAGAGATTACGGGAACAGGAAGAACACAAGAATAAACCTCAGACATGCTAACTTCATCAAGGGCAAGGAATGACCCACTCTCTTCACTGGAAACACTTTTGGTATCACAGTCTTCTTCAACTAACTTGACCTTCTGTTCAGGACTCAAGGATCTGGGCCAGGAAAGCCAAAGCCCAGCCCAACCCATTTACACCCCTAGGTATATATATATATATAAGGGATGTGCTAATTTTATTCTATCCATCACAATACATAGAAAGAAAGAAAGCTTAGAGAGAGAAACTACTGCAATACAATTTCTCACAAGATGGTTTTTGTTAACGTCTCATCATCGAGAGTTGGTATGTCTTTATCTTTTATCTGTATGTGAAAATCATGTGAAAATCATCGAGATTTGGTATGTCTTTAGTCTTTGATTACGGCCGGAGTTCTTGTTTAGATTCTTTACCTTTGAATTTATTAAAAAAAAAAAATCATACATTCAAACCCTTCAAACATTTAAATTATAGAAATCATTTTTTTAAAACATTCAAACCCTTCAAAAATTCAAAGGTATCCTCCGGCCGTAATCCAAGACTAAAGACATACCAAATCTCGATGATTTTCACATGAATTTCACATACACATAAAAAGATAAAGAATCTAAACAAGAACATGATAAAGGATCTTAAGAATGTATGCTTTTTTTTTTAATAAATTCAAAGGTATTCTCCGGCCGTAATCCAAGACTAAAGACATACCAAATCTCGATGATTTTCACATGATTTTCACATACAGATAAAAGATAAAGACATACCAACTCTCGATGATGAGACGTTAACAAAAACCATCTTGTGAGAAATTGTATTGCAGTAGTTTCTCTCTCTAAGCTTTCTTTCTTTCTATGTATTGTGATGGATAGAATAACATTAGACCATCCCTTATATATATATATATACCTAGGGGTGTAAATGGGTTGGGCTGGGCTTTGGCTTTGGCCTCCCCCGTGATATAATTTTTAAAAATTTTAAAAATATTTTTAACAGTTTTTAAAATATTTGCTTGACATTACAAGTCATTAACGTATTCATATATTGCTGCATTTTTTACACGAGATATGAATTTCATTAGTGAGCATTAAAAATTTCACAATAGTCAAAAAAATAATTAAAAAAATATACTAAGGAAAGTTTCATTCATGCATGCACTATTACTTTTCATAAGAAATAAAAAATGACAAACAAGAAAGAGTCAACATAATACCTCAGCTCTATGATGTATATCAGAGAGGAATAGAGTCAAAGAAATTGGGAAAATAAAAAAATACAATTTCTAATTGCCACCTAAAATAAATATATTATTTTACTTTTTTTAAATTAAATAGGCCAGCCTACAAGGCTTTAGGCTAGGCTTGACAAAATTGGCCTACGACCTATTTGTTAAAAAGGTTTTCTTATAAGTCTAAGCCTACTCTACTTTTCAACGTAGGCTGAGCTGGGCCAGCCTGGCCCATTTACACCCCTACATATTCCACAACTTATAATCTGGTACATCCATCATATACCAGACCAAAAAAAAATCAATGATTGAGATTAAGTGTATCAGTAATTAATTAGGCCATATAACGTTTAATGGGTAATTGATATGCCTCCAGCATATATATGATTGTGAGCCAAAAAGAGAAAGAATCTTGATCAATTTTGGATAAAAAGAGCTAGAATTATTATTAAATTGATAAATCTCAATCAGACATCTTCTTATAATTTTGAAGGAAAATAGGACAAAAAGAAGCCCAAATTGGAAGTACGGGAAAATCTTTAATTTATTCCATATTGTATCAAAGAAAGATTGGACCCAGATATATGATCAAGATTTGATCAAGATTTCTAAGCAAGTTACAAACTCTATAAATAGAGACTCAAACATTTAAAGAAATTTGTTTTTATGTATATATAAAATAAAATTTGAGTAATATTATTAAATTATTTATTTTAAAAAAATTATAATATAAAATTCCTCTCCATATCACATAACACTCAACTTTTTTTTTATTTCTATTCCTATTCCACTATTGATGTGAAAAAACGGAAAAAAAATTATATATTATTTTTAAAATAAAAAATTATGAATTTATGACAGTTTTAGAAATAATTACATATTTATTGCACAATATCACGCTCAATTTGGACGTCACCAATCACGCCTAAATTGAGCGTCACTCAAGAGGCAATCACGCCTGAGTTAGGCGTCACTTATCAATTGTTGACACGTGTCACATTTTTTTCAAAAAAAAAAACAATTTAATCGTAAAACTTCTTAAGGTCATAACTTTTGACTCGGGTATCCAAATCAGGTAATTCTTTTTTTGATTTCACATAACTTTTTGAGATCTACGCAATGACATCTCATTTGACATATTATATTTCTCAAAAACACAATTTAAATTTGTAAAAATGGTATTATAAGAGCGGTTAAACCTAGAAGCCTATCAGGTTTGGGTTTATGATTTAATATAAATAAAATAAAGATTTGAATTATGATTTAAACTCAAAAATTAATTTGAAAAGTCAGTATTTTTTTTTGGTACATAGGAAATCAGTATTTTAGGTACACACCTATCAAGAGCGGTTAACCCAAGAAGCCTATCAGGTCTGGGTTTGTGATTTAATATAAAATAAATAAATAAAGATTTGATTTATGATTTAAACTCAAAAATTAATTTGAAAAATTAGTATTAATAAAGGAAATAATTAAATAAATATTCTAAATCTCAAAGGAAGAAGAATTTTATTTTTGAAATTAATGATTAATGCTATAAGTTTCTTGGTTATTATTCGTGGTCTGAAAAATATGAAAACACGTAGAGTAAGAGTCAACTGAAGTGATCTTAATTTCTGTAATATATTTCTTTCAATTTTTTGCATATTAGGTCTGTATTGTATTTGAAGTACTTTTATTTATGAAGAGATATTTTTATTTTTCGCCTCCCTCAATAAAATTCCTGGGTCCGCCACTGTTTGGCTGGAGAGAATTCTTGGAGGCTCACGCTGGAGATCGGGATTTCAACGGAGTTGAAGACCGGAGATCATTGATTCTTCTTCTTTTTCTTCTTCTTCTTTTTCTTCATTGCTTTTATGAATTCTTTTTACTACTTTAATTTGTTAAAGCCAGCTATGTCTGGCTAGTTTGTTTTTGTAGTTGGGATCACGGGCCCGATGTGAATCCTTTATATTTTCTATATTATTTTTTTAATTTAATTAGTTTGTTTGTTTTATTCTACCTATTTTAATTTTTCCATATCTGATTGGAATTTGCCATTCTAATTATAGGGCTTTGAGGGTTAGAACTTACAATAGATATATTGGGGTTTTAATCTGGACAAGGGTAGAATAACAATTTGTGTATGATCTAGATATAGGCTTACTTAGATTGCAGACTTATAATTCATTTGCTTAATGTTTGATTTAAGAGGAATTTCTATGACACTAGGATTCTAATCGGGTTAAAGGGTTGAAATCACTAAGACATTAGGGTTCAACTAATTTATAGAGAAATAATGAATTGTCTGAGCAAACTAATTAGTTAATTATAAAATACAATATAGGAATGTAAGGGAGGATCGGAGGTAAAGTGCATTCTGGCTACAGTCTTTTTACAATTTTTAATCAACTTCATATTTTCTTTCTGTTCTTGATTAATTCTTGCATGTTTTTTAATTATTATTATTTTTAAAATTCTGTTTTTAAAATTCCAAAATCAATTACCTTCACAAATCAAACAAATTTCCTTTTCCAACCTAAGGGGAACAGTTGAATTAATACTTGGTGCATTAATCCTCGTGGGAACGATCATTACTTTTATCATATATACTTTACTTGAAATAATATCAAGAACGGTAAAAAATCTTTTTAATATTATAATTGATTCTTTATATTTCTTTGGTAATAATTCTTTATATTTCTAACAACAAGATCTTCATTAATTAAAAAATTATATAATTAAATACTTAAAACTTACAATGCTAATATAAAATAAATTGTAAATTATTAAAAATATATATTAATGAAACCTACCAGCTATTAACTAATAGAAAATTTTTCAGTTTAGAGAGTTCATTAAAAACTTTCAAGTCATGTATGTAAACTTGTTTGAGAAAATAATAAAGCTATAAAGACTTATGATGATGTAGAAAGCGCATATAAAAGTGTCTAAACAAAAAGTTGGAATTTCATAAAAGAGTAATCTTCCGATTCTCAATTTCTATTAACAAAATAATAAAATTCAACTCCTACAACAAAGGTCATAAGCACCCTCTCATATAATAGTTACAAATCGATTCAAAATTTAATATAAAATCCAAAATTCCAAAAATAAGATAAATTCCTAAAATAAACATAACAAAAATTAACTTCTCAAAATAAATAAATAATTATAACTAAATCATCCAAAACACATCCCAAATCTTAAATATCAAATCATGTCAAATGTGTTGCTTTTCTTTTTTTGCCAAATAAATCACAATCATGTCTGCTGCTTCATTTGGACTTTGATTTTATTGTAATTTACTATATTTCAAATTGCTACTTCTTTTAACAATTGGGTCATGATTATTAAGCCACAATTTTGATTGATTCTGATCTTCTTGAATTAATAGTTGTTCCATGTGAAATAGGCCAAGTGTGGCAAAAAAATTAAAATGCTACACTTTTAATAATTAATTACGAATATATAGCAGTTTGGAAACTAATTTCGGATATATTACAATCATTCACACCCAAAATGAGCGGGACAATTCACGCCCAAGTGAGGCAGGAATTGCTGGAGATTTACGCCCAAAGGAGGCGTGACAATTCACACCCAAAGGAGGTGTGACAATTCACGCCCAACCCAGGCGTGAATTGCATGCCCAATAAATACCCCAAAATTTTCACTTTTCCATCTCACACCTTCTCTCTAACTTCTCTCTAAAGTTGCTCTGCCTTCTCTCTAGATTATTTGTGGAAACTTTTGCGTGGCGATGCCCTGTCGAACTAGTAAGTCTTCATATCTGTTTTATCTAATTGTTAATTATAATATGATACATGTTATAATAGTAATTTAGGGTGTTGCGCATGTACATGTTATTATAGTGATCTAGGAATATGGTAAAGTAGTGTCTTAAACCCTAGGAATATAATAGTGACTGTGGAATACAATAGTGACTGTGAAATACAATAGTAACTGTCAAATATATTAGTGACATAGGAATATTATACAAATTTAATTAAAAAAAATTTGTAGGTAATGTAATTTAATATTTTTGTTAACACATGTAAATTGCCATTTTTTGTAACAAATGTAATTTAATATTTTTTGTAACACAAGTAATTAATTTTTTTAACACATGTAAATTAATATTTTTTGTAACACATGTAATTAGTTGATTTTTGTAACACATCTAATTAATGTAATGACTTTTAAATATATTAATGAAATCAATTAATATATTATTGTGTATAGTACACTATTATGGCTGACTCGTCATCGTTGGAGTCACCTTGGTCTACATTCGATACTGAGGCTCAGGCCGAGCCTTCAGATCCCAGGACCCATGTGCTTCCAGGACCATACAGGTGGGACGTACTTAGGAGGCGCACGCAGCGCACACACATTTCACAAGTGGGAAGTGTCGCCAGTGCAAGACCCGACGCGGTGTTACCAAGAGGGGGCCATCTCCTGATGCTATTCCTGATGTCGTGGCAGACTACCTGCAGCAGGCTGGCTTCCTACATGTCGCCCGCATGCGGCATATTCAGGTATACATATAAGAAAGTACCGGTCATGTGACTTTTAATTTAATAATAAATGTTATAAACTAAGTGTATGCTTAAGCAAGTTTACTTTGATAATAAATGTCTGCATTTATCTCAGATTGATCCCATGCTGATCAGTGCTCTGGTGGAGAGCTGGAGACCAGAGACAAATACGTTTCATATGACGCAGGGCGAGATGACCATTACATTGCAGGATGTTGCGGCTATATTGGGATTGCCGACTGATGGGAAAGTGGTTACAGGCGCTACATCCACCAACTAGCGAGAGCTGTGCGGAGAGGTACTTGGTCACGCCCCGCTCGTTTCAGAGCAGCCGAACGGGGATGTCAAGCTTGCATATTTAGACAGACATTATGCGCATTGGGCTGCAGTTGCTGCGGATCCACGACAGGTTATATTTTTTACTAAGGCACACATTGCGCGTATGTTGGGATCATGGCTTTTATGCGAAAAATCTGGAGGTAGCGTCGTCGGATGTCGCTACATTGCGTTGCTTGCAGGAGGTTTTGATGAAATTGGACAATACAGTTGGGGATCTGCTGTTTTCGCACATTTGTTTAGACAATTATGCGAGCTAACTGACCAGCGCAGATCATACATGGGTGGATGTCATATACTGCTGTAGATATGGGCGTGGACCAGATTTCCTCTTATTGCTCATCCTCTTCCTCAGCCTACTCACCCAGAGTGGCACTTCGGGCACCGGTATGGGTCATTTGTTTAAGAATTATATTGTAATTTATATGTAACAAATTATTAATAATCTTGCATATTTTCATTTTGCCTAATAGGTTTAATGGTTTAGCCCGCTTTAAACCACAACATCAGCTTCTATATCGGGGGACTCTAGACACGTTGACTAGGGACGAGGTATGTTATATTTTTTTGGAGAAATTATGATTATTATTTTCTCTTGCTGCCAAATTAATACGTTATGGAAATTCATCATGTTTTTTGTAGGTTGTTTGGCAGTCGTACAGAGACTATCATTTCTTGGACATACCTGCAGATGAGCAATATCTTTGGTTGGCTAGGACACCGATCATATGTTTTCATACGGTTAAGCAGTGCCAACCAGGTAGATGCTTGAGACAGTTTGGTTTGGACCAGCTGATACCTTTGAGGCCTAGAAAGCTCAAAGGGGTTCATATCACACGCTTCGAGGTAAATGGCCTGATAACTAGCAAGTTAAGCTCGGACCCTTTATACATAGATGGCAGATAAGGGATTCAGCACATAGGTCAGCTGCCTCCCCCATTGGCTGGGCTGATGCCACTAAACCATGAGTATATGGATTGGTATCGGCTACGAGGCAACCCTGTTCATACAGACAACATTTCATACTTAATTTGGTAGGCGTGCTCTCAAGGATGATCGCTTCTTGATGCTCTTTCATTAGGTTTCTCTTGATTTCCATCTGCACCTCCTTTTTTGATTCAAATTCTTGCTTAACATACAACTTGTTACCTATTATCCACGGACCATTAATTGAACCTGAGTCTGAGCCTGAACTTGAACCGTCGTGACTAGAATCTTGTTCCCTCGGATGATCCCAATTAATGTATGTGTAATGTGGAATGTCTTTCCAAAATGGAACAACATCGTCACCTGAAGTACAAAATTAAACATTAAAACCCAAAAAGCTGCAAATATAAATGTATATTTTTAGCCAATTACTTACTTACCTTCCGAAATTGGCGGTAACTGAGTGGACGCGACGTTATCATGTTCCTGGACATGAGACTCCCCCACAACATTATATTCTAGGATTTGAGTTTCAGGAATACCACATTCATCATCGTTGTCTGAAGCGCTAGCATCCTCAGCAAGAAGTTGATCTTCCATTGCAATATTTTCATCATCGTCATCCTCACCATCATCTTCCATAACCCAGGTAGGGTCATTTTCTCCTTCCTCAGATAGATTACCAACTGGAGCAGTAGAGATGAATGATGCATTATGTGCAAAATTTAAATCAACTGACCTCACGGATATAACAACATCCTCTGTTTTGGCAATATCCACGTATAACTTTAAAAAATCTTTCCTTGACTGGTTGAAAAACTCTCCGATTACCATTTCTACGTCTTCATCGTCAACAACTTGCATACTAATGTATTGTGATTCACACCATATTCTTGCAGTGACCATATTGATAGATTGTTTAACTTCAATCGCTAACTTTTGACGAATTTTTTGATGTACTTTGCTAATTGTTGAGTTCCGCATGATACGTGTTGGCCTTTTCTCGCGTTCAAAAATGACACCACGTCGAACTTCCATTTTCCTACCATTATAATATAAAACAACACGAACAAAATCAGAATGTGAACTCATTCTTAACTATATTAATAAAGAAAAACACAAAACAGAGTATGCATAAGCAAGTGAGACTGTATCGAAGACTAAGAAGTTAAGATGAAGAAGAGTTGTGATGAATGTGGAGATGAGATGTGTTTATATAAGAAAAATAGGTGCCATTCATGCCCAAAGTGGGCTGGAAAGGGGGCTGAGTCATGCCCAGAATGGGCTGGAATATCAGTTGATTCAAGACTTCATGGGCGTGACTATTCACGCCTATTTTGGGCGTGAATGACGTGGAATTCACGCCTAACATGAGCGTGAATTGTCCCGCCCATTTTGGGCGTGAATGATTGTAATAGATCCGAAAATAGTTTCCAAACTGTTATATAATGACTGCAGCCCAATATTACCTGATAGAGATTTTCATAGCATCGCCGCATTTTATTCATACTTTTTACCATCGTTTCTTTCTTTTTCTTTTGGTAATTAATGGAGTATTTCTTCACTCATTGAACGTGACACTCCACTTGAGCTCTTTATTTCTTCTCTTTTTTGAGCTCTTTGTTTTTTTTTTGGTAATTAATGGAGTATTTCTTCACTCATTGAACGTAACACTTCACTTGAGCTCTTTATTTCTTCTCTATTTTAAGCTCTTTGCTTTTTTTTTTTAATGGTGGTTTCTTTTCTTCTTATTTTTAATTTGACCAGAGGATTCTGTTGAAAATAACCTCTGGAAACACAATCCCAACTGGTTTTTTATTATCTCGAAGGCCCTTCCCATAATTAGTTTCTCAAAATAGCAAGCGGAACACGAATCCTGAAATTGAAATGCATTTACTTTCTGAACCCCACAACACAATTTTAATTTAATATTATTTGAATTTATAATTATCAAATCGCAATATTTCCTAAATTAGTTCGTAAATCTGCTTGGTAATAAAGCGCAGAAAAGTAAAGAATGTGAATAATTTTAGCTATTTGACCCTTTTATCTTTCATTAATTAATTAATAACCATTTTGTCCCTTATTCAAAATTATCTACAATTCTACCCATCTTTAATCGATTAACTTGAAGATTTAATCGATTAAATGGTCAAAATTGGAAAAAATGGTTGACTTGAAGATCTAATCGATTAAATCTTCAAGTTAATCGATTAAATATCTCAACAGGAAACAAATGTCAAATTTCCTCCATAAACAAAAGCAAATACCATGCATATGAAACAAATCAACAAGCATAGATAACCAGACAAATAAAGAAACCAACAAAAGAAAAACGATTATTGGAAACTGAATTGATTTACATGAACTGGCTCCATTTCTACCTTTCACATGAAAACCTTGTTTATTACATGAAAAACGGCGCGAAGTGATCCTATTGTCAACCTCAGAACGTGACAGCGACCAAGGCGAACAATGAAAACCTTGCTTATTACATGAAAAAAAATACATAGCAGAATCGTAATAGGACTTGCGCGAATATTGTCAACCTCAGAACGTGACAGCGACCAAGGCGAACAATGAACCCTTCCCATCTTGCATCTTCATCATAAAAATACATAGCAGAATCTTCAATCAGTTTTCGTTGAAATTGTTTTCAAAAGTATTGCAGATTATTTGAATTTTGAATTTAATGTAATAGGACTTGATTGTGATTTGTATTTAATATGAGCTGATTGCGTTTTGTATCGATTAAATATAAGCTTTAATTGCGTTTTGTATTTAATCGATAGAGACGCAATCAGATTAAATTTTAAATCAACAAATTTTTACTATTTAATCGATTAAATCTTCAATTTAATCGATTAAAAATGGGCACTGGTAGATATTTTGGATAAATTCAAAATCCTATTATAATTAATGAAGGGCAAAAAAGATCAAAAAGCCACATTACCGTGTTTTTCTCATTCAATTATTACAATGCTTTATATTTTTTTTCTCACGCTCATTTGGTATATTTTAATCGATTAAATCAATTATTCTAAATATATAGAAAAAATATTTAATCGATTAAGTAGAGATATTTTAATCGATTAAATTTTCAAGTAACAACCATTTTTGTCAAGATATTAAATTTTGTTAACCATTTAAATCGATGTTTTAAAAATTCAATTTAATCGATTAAAAAGGGTTTATTGTTTTAGATTATGAAATTATGGATTAAGTGAATGCAAAATATTTATTAATTAGTGTTATTAATGAAGGGCAAAAAGATCAAAAAGCCACATTATGGTATAAGAAATCAAATTATTACATGAAATTTAAAACGATTATTGGAAACTGATTGATTTACATGAACTTTTTTTCAAAAAACCTTGCTTATTACATGAAAAACGGCGCGAAGTGATCCTATTGTCAACCTCAGAACGTGACAGCGACCAAGGCGAACAATGATACCCTTCCCATCTTGCATCTTCATCATAAAAATACATAGCAGAATCTTCACAGTTTTCATTGGAGATTATTTGAATTTTGAATTTAATGTAATAGGACTTGATTGTGATTTGTAATTTTATTGCGTTTTGTACCTACGTTTTGTAATAGGACGCAATGAGAATCAACTATTAAAACTATTTTTTTTTCTCATTACATTATTCTAAATATAATCGATTAAATCAATTAAGAGAGATAAAAAAATATTTTCAAGTCAACCATTTTTGTCAGTTTTGATATTTAATCGAAAATCTTCAATTCAAAGTATTTAATATTTGAATATTTTATAGTCTGTTAACTTATTTTTATTATTATTCGATATGTAACATATTTAATATTTTTTATCTTATATAGAAAAAATATTTAATAAAAATCAAGATAATTAAATTTTGTTAAATACTTTTATTTTTAATTACTAAGAAGCTGTTTTAAAGAATAAACACTATATGAAAAGATTGGTTTTGGACTTTTGGTGTTTGTAGTTTTAAAGAATATGAAATTATGTCTTTTAAGTGAATGAAATAATATGAGTGTTCAACGAATGACTATTAGTGTTTTTAATCTTGGAGTTTAAGTTCGAGCTTTCAGTGGAGTAGCACCGAATTAGATAATCATTCGTTGATTATCAAGAGCCTTGGTTAATAACAGATGGTAGATCCTCAGGCTAGCTCAAGAGAAGGGATGAGATAATTTCAGTTGATGACGACTAGTGGGATACATGGACTTGGGCTTTGGGCTCAAGAGCAAGTGGAAGATTGTTGGGTTTTACTCTTTCACTAAAGCCCAATAGGGTCTAGTGTGTAAGAAGGCCCCCAAAAACCTAAAGCCCATTATGCTTAGGGCTAGGGTTTATTGAAACCTATATATATGCTACACTTATAGTCATCATCCTCTCAAGTCTTCATTTGGTGGTTGCAGAGGCTGATCATCATCTTCCTGAAAGCGAGAGAGTGCCCACACACTTCCCGTTTCCCTTGAGACATAGCCTGGAAGATCTGTCACAATCCAGCTTCAAGGAGGTTGTTCGTGTTGCGGTGCTGAGGTGAGCTGTTCGTGAAGAGGAATCATACAAGAGAAGATTCTACACTAGATCTGCGCACCAAGAGGTAACAATTTAGCTTTGATCATTTAATCATCTATTTGGTTTTAAATTTTTCAAAAAATAATAAATACATAATACATTGGATCGATTTTCAATTGACCAAACCGAAAACTGATTCAATCCAATAAAAATATGCAGGTTTATTTTTTCAGCTTTTAGTTTTTTTTCTTGGATAATGAAAAGTTTAAGTGGGGTTAGACACCGGTTTCCCACTAGGGAAAGGGAAGATCCCCAACCTCTTTGAGGATTTCTAGGAGGGATTACATATCACCTTGGTCAGCGGGGATTGAACCCACGCCCTTGAGGGGTATGGACCAAACCCTTAGCCAACTGTGCCCACCTTTGTTGGCCACCTTTTAGTTTTTTGATTTCAAGTTATTGGTTTTTGGATTCGATTACCACGATTTGAATTAATTTAAATAGATTTATGAATATGCTTAAAAAGTAGATACAACATAAAAATTATGAGGGGAGAAAACAAGTAATATTTTTTTAATTTAAATTTTAAATAAAAAATATTAATTTTAATTTAAATGACCATCTTTAAAAATATCAACATCTGTCTAGAAATAAGTACAAAATTTTTTCCTGAAAAGATTTGTTATGAATACAACAAAAATTGAAATTAGCAAAATAGACACCACGTGTCCGTATCATTGTCGATCTTCTCTCTCTCTTTTTTTTTTTTGAATATAATGTCGATCTTGTCTGATTCGAAACAAGAACTACGTTTATTGGTACCACGAGGCCAGGTTTCTCAACTATTTACCCTTTTCTCTCTCTCTTAAAATCCCTGAAATATTTATGATTTTTAATTCTCCCGTGAAGGTTCTCCTCACCTACTAAACTCTCTCTATGCTCTCTACTCTAACAAGAAGTGATAAAATTATGCAGAAAAAAACAAGATTTGAACTCTTTTGTTTCATTTCATCATTTTTTTTAGGGATAAAAATAAAATATTATTATTTTAATAAATTAGGCGTGAATGTCTTGGGAGTCACGCCTAATTTGGGCGTGAATAGTCACGCCTAATTAATTTGGGCCTGAATGAGTGAAATAAATCCGTAGATAGTTTCGAAAGAGCTATGTATTCGTAATTATTTATTAAAATGATATTATTTTTTTTTTGCCTGTTTTTCTATTGTTAAGGTTTTATAATTTAGATATATATAGAAAAATGTGAATGCAAATGCATGTCTTTATTTTATGTTCTATGTTTTTTTTTATAACAATATTTTTGGGATAAATTTAAATGTCCGTTTTTTTATTAATGAGTCAGTTATGTCAGTTAGAATATTATATTAATGAGTCAGTTATAAAATAATTAGTCAGTTATGTCAATTACAAAGTAATGAGGGTGTTATGTGTAGAGTTATGTTGGTGAGTTTTACACCTTATAAATAGTTTTGATAATTTGTACGAGACATGAATCAAGAGAAAAAAAAAGAAAGAAAACAAGAATAGAAAAGAAATTTTTTTTTGCGGATAGACACATATGGTTTTGTCTTGAATATTCAATTCTAACAAATATATGTTATATGTTTTAGGTTTTCTGTAATAATGGCGGTAAATTCAGGGCAAATCGACTTAAACTCTGATGCTGTTTTGTTTGATCGGGAAAATGAGGTTGTGGGGTTTAATTCATCAGGTTCCAGTGTTAGTGTTGGTGTTTTTCATTCTGAAACCCTTAGAAATGAACCCGTCGGTGGTGAGGTTCTGGATCACGATAAAAAGGTTTTCCATGCTGGAGATGATAGAGGAGGCAATGGTTCCTTGGAGCTGCTTTCTGAGCCTGTTGTGGTTGGGTTTCACATGAACGACCCTGGGTGTGATGTGATGATTAATGGCAGTGGAAAAGAGGGTTTTGGTGAAGAAACTGAATTGGAAGTTGTTGATGGAGGGTATGATAAAGGTTTGGTTGGCATGTACAGGGAATCGGTGTTTTCAGAAGTGAGTTTGTGTGTGTCTGATTTAGTTTGGGGAAAGGTGAGGGGCCATCCTTGGTGGCCTGGTCAGATCTTTGATCCGTCAGCTGCATCGGAGATGGCAAAGAGGCATCTTAAGGAAGATTGTTACCTAATTGTATATTTTGGGGATAAAACATTCTCTTGGAATGATGTGTCAATGATAAAGCCATTTCAGCCGTATTTCTCACAAATGGAGAAGCAGAGCGATTTGGAAGAATTCCAACATGCTGTTGATTCTGCTTTATATGAGGTCTCAAGACGGGTTGAGTTTGGCCTATCCTGTCCTTGCATGCCTGAGCAAGTGTTTTCTGAGCTTAAAACTCAAGCAATTAGTAATGCTGGAATCCGCCAACATACATGCACAAGAAATGGAAATGGAAATGGAAATGCAACAACGTCTTTGGAGCCCATGAAACTTGTCAATTATGTTAAATCATTAGCCCAGTCGCCGCATATGGAATATGATAAACTGGATTTTGTAATAGCACGTGCCCAATTGTTGTGCTCAAAGGGTTATTCTCAATCTCAACCGTTGTTTGAGAATGATGTGGAAATTCAACTCATGAGGGAGAGAGAGAAAATTGATGAGCAAGAATTGAAAACCCATCTTGGCTTTTCACACAAGCGCAAGCTTCATGTCCCAAAGGATAGCAAGCAGCCTTGCAAAAAACATAAACTTTTGTCAGATTCAGATTTAATGTCTGACAAGAGATTCTCTATTCCAAATGGTGAACATGCATCAGAAAGCAAATCCGGCGATGAGTCAATTACAAGGTGTTCTAGCAGGAAACGGAAGGAAGCTTATGATGATTCTGCTTCCATGGAGCATGGCATGTCTTTGGAACAAATGCACGACGGTGAGACCCGAGTAACCGCAACAGAAGCAGTAGCTTCTATGACATCTGCAATGGAACCTTGCTATGATTCTTATTGGACTGATAGAATATTTCTAACCTTTCCTGAAGAGCAATCATTGTCAAAAACCCCGAATCATAAACGCAAAAGAAGAAGAAAATGCAATAATAAATGAACCATAACTTTGCACAATAATAGAACCTAGTGTTATTTTTACCCAAGCCTTTGCAACTTCGGGTATTTTGACTGAAATGCATCAATCCACAGTATTAGTACCTGCTCTTCAATCCCATTGGTTAATGATGCATGTAAGTATGATGATCTTGGGCTATGCAGCTCTTTTATGTGGATCATTATTCTCAGTAGCGGTTTTAGTCATTATATTTCGAGAAGTCATACAAATTCTTAAAAAAAGCAAGAATTTTTCTTTTTTAAGTGAATCATTTTCTTTTCCTGGAATCAAATACACGAATAAGAATAAAAGACAAAATGTTTTAAGAAAAACTTCTTTTTATTCTTTTAGCAATTATTACAAGTCTCAATTGATTCAACAATTGGATTGTTGGGGTTATCGTAGTATTAGTCTAAGTTTTCTCTTTTTAACAATAGGTATTCTTTCTGGAGCAGTCTGGTCTAATGAGACATGGGGGTCATATTGAAATTGGGATCCAAAGGAAACCTGGGGTAGTTTAATGTATCAATTTTCAGTGAAACGTTTACTTTAATATTCGAATTTACTTTAATGTTTCGTATTTTTTTTTGGTAGTTTAATTTTACAATTTTCATTCAAACATTTGAGAGACGAAATAAAATCTATTTATTGTAATAATTCACTGAAGATTACGATACCATTATTTCTATGGAAAATATAATCTATTTATTATAAGCACACACTCTAAACAACGCATGGAAGTATGCGCATTGTAATCTATATGGCACGGACACGTGTCCGACACGGACACGTTCCAACACGCTCGGACACGCGTCCGACACGCGGTCAATATTTGGGGACACGTGGTCAACGCTCGGACACGTTTTTCGGACACGCAGTCAACTTTTTCGGACACGCGGTCAACGCTCGGACACGTTTGTTTTTTTAACTAAATATAAAAGAAATAATTTATAAATTGATTTTTTTCTGTTATGAAACTTGACATAAATAATTAACAAAGTACGAAAAATTATTTATATTTATATTTATGTTATGAAATTTAAATATTTGATTGGTTATATGACTTATTATGGACTCTTATATGTATTAAATATAAATTATATTATATATATTAAAATTTTTATTTAATATCAAAACGTGTCCCAACGTGTCCAAATATGACATTTTTTAGAATTAACGTGTCGGCGTGTCGTGTCGTGTCCCGTGTCCCGTGTCCGTGTCCGTGCATCATAGATTGTAATAATTGCATCCTTCTTCAATTTCTCATTAGTCAACCGTCCTTTAAATAAAAACAATTTTTGTTTTGTTTTAAATTTCCTCATATTTTCAAAAATGTTATATCCACTCTATATTTTCTCACATTTTCAAGATTATATGCATCTCCCGAGGCAGTTTTAAGGCTTTCTTTCTTTAATGGAGTTTGCATTTATCATTTAACATGATACAAAAAAGTTTCTTACACATAATATTTTGTGGGCCCCACACTTTAAAAAAAAATACGGCACGCAAAACGAATTTCTATAACATTACACAATCATTTTTTCTACAATATAACTCTTATAAAATCCTTCTTTAATTTTCCAAACTTTTAACCTTTTCTATTCCCTAGACACCAATTATTCTGGCCATTAAAATTTTGATTGGATCAAAATTGACTTCTCCATTCAGAAAAAAAAATGAAGTAGTTTGAAAAATAATCAAAACTTCTCAATGTCTTCTAATTTTCTCACAATTTTTTTTTTGGTTTAAATATTCCCATATTTTCAAGAAGATTGTATCCACTTTCAAGAGCTTTCATAGCTTTTCATATTTTCAAGATTATGTACGCACCTTCAGTGGCAGCTTTTAAGCTTTTCTTTCTTTAATTTTACAAATTTTTAGACTTTGTTATTTCCTAGACACTAATTCTTCGCTAGGCTTTAAAATTTTAACTGGATTAAAATTGACTTCTCCATTCCAATAATAAATCAATCATAATATATTATTTTTAACTTCTTTAATATTTTAATTAAGTATAATAAAAGATTATTAGTGAATAAAATACTTTATTAAACTATTGATATTTTTTAAAATCAAAAATATTCAAAAATTTCTCTACTTTCTACATTGGATATTTTCAAGACTATTAATAATATGAATTACTAGCACCACCATTTTTTGCGTTAGAAATTGATAAAGCTATTAATAATATGAATTATTAGCAATTTAACACCATTACTTCTGCATTGGAAAATATTAAGACTATTAATAATATGGATTATTAGAGGGTTTTGTCTATGAGGCCATAATATTCATCTAATACTTTGAACAAAATTTTCTGCACCCTACAAGCATTATCTTATCAATTAGGTTTCTCTAATTATACCTGATTAAAATCCACATCCACAGAAAAAGGTAATAGAACGCTTAAACTCCTATAACACAAATCCATTAGATAAATATGTGATAAGAAAATCAAAAATAAAATAAAAGATTCGAGCGTATGTGGGCGAAAATTACTTTTATAATTGTACAATGGAAATTATTTCACTTCAATATTTTTTTTTTACTTTGACCAATATGTTCTCATCTAAAAATACAATTTTTTGGGGAGCTTCTTCTATGTATAATCGTTATTTTAATTGACTGAGCCCATTTTAATAAAGAAAGTTTTAGTAGTTAATTATATGAATGTCTAAATAAATTGGTTAATATAATTGGAAAAAAAGGCAAAAAATATTTTTAATTAGTTTTCAAATTATAATTTCATTTTTTAAATTATACATGACTTTAAAATATAAATCAAGCATAATATATTATTTTTCACTTCTTTAATATTTTAATTATGTATTATAAAAGATTACTAGTGAATAAAATACTGTATTAAACTATTGATATTTTTTAAAATTAAAAATATTAAAAAATTTCTCTACTTTCTACATTGGATATTTTCAAGACTATTAATTATGGATTACTAGCACCAATACTTTTTGCATTGGAAATTGATAAGGCTGTTAATAATATGAATTATTAGCAATTTAACACTATTACTCTCTGCATTGGAAAAAATTAAGACTATTAATAATATGGATTATTATGTCTATTGAAATTTGATTAAATAGAGTACAAAATTTTTTTTTTAAACATGTATAATAGTTAATTTATAAATTATAATAAAAATTTAAGGATGACAAAGTATACTCCCAAATAAATAATTAATA
>JAVKPL010012175.1:0-57567 GCA_032173675.1 Gastrolobium villosum | reverse complement strand
CGCAAACAACCACGCTTAAATATAATAGGCTTACATGCTTGAAAAATGGAAAATCGTACCCAGGTATGAAATTTTCATCTGATTTTTTGCGAGCATCCATGCTTAAATATATCCAACACCCCCTCCAAGTTTCTTAGGATTTCATGGAAGGATTGATTTTTAATAAATTTTTGGACCATGTAATAGGTTTACATGCATGAAAAAATGGAAAATTGTACCTAGGCAAGGAATTTTGATCTGGTTTTTTTGCAAACATCCACGCTTAAATATAACCAACGCCCCCTCCGAGTATCATTGGACTTCATGGAAGGATTGATTTTTAATGAATTTTTGGAGCCTATAATAGGCTTACATGCATGAAAAAATGGAAAATCGTACCCAGGCATGGGATTTTGATCTGGTTTTTTGCAAGCATCCACGCTTAAATATAATAGGCTTACATGCATGAAAAATTGAAAAATTATGCCCAGGCATGGAATCTTGATCTAATTTTTTGCGAGCATCCATGCTTAAATATATCCAAAACCCCCTACAAGTTTCATTGGTTTTCATGGAAGGATTGATTTTTAATGAATTTTTGGAGCCTATAATAGGCTTACATGCATGAAAAAAAATGGAAAATCGTACCCAGGCATGAAATTTTGATCTTGTTTTTTGCAAGTATTCATACTTAAATATTTCCAACACCCCATCCAAGTTTCATTCGATTTCATGGAAGGATTGATTTTTAATGAGTTTTTGGAGCCTATAGTAGGCTTACATGCATGAAAAAAATGGAAAATCGTACCCAGGCATGGAATTTTGATCTGGTTTTTGCGAGCATCCACGCTTAAATATATCCAACACTCCCTCCAAGTTTCTTTGGGTTTCATGGAAGGATTGATTTCTAAAAATATTTTGGAGCCTGTAATAGGCTTACATGCATGAAAAAATGGAAAATCGTACCTAGGCATGAAATTTTGATTTTGTTTTTTTGCAAGCATCCATGCTTAAATATATCCAACACCCCATCCGAGTTTCATTGGATTTCATAGAAGGATTGATTTTTAATGAATTTTTGGAGCCTATAATAGGCTTGCATTCATGAAAAAATAGAAAATCATACCCAGGTATGGAATTTTGATCTGATTTTTTGCAAGCATCCACGCTTAAATATAATAGACTTACATGCATGAAAAATTGAAAAATCGTGCGCAGGCATGGAATTTTAATTTGATTTTTTTCGAGCATCCATGCTTACATATATCCAAAAACCCCTACAAGTTTCAATGGATTTTATGGAAGTATTGATTTTTAGTGAATTTTTGGAGTCTATAATAGGCTTACATGCATGAAAAAATGAAAAATCATACCCAGGCATGAAATTTTGATTTGGTTTTTTGCAAGTATTCATGCTTAAATATATCCAACACCCCTCCAAGTTTAATTGGATTTCATGGAAGGATTGATTTTGAATGAATTTTTGGAGCCTATAATAGGTTTACATGCATGATAAAAATGGAAAATCGCACCCAGGAATGAAATTTTGATCTGGTTTTTTGCAAGCATCCACGCTTAAATATAATAGGCTTACATGTCTGAAAAAATGGAAAATCGTATCCAGGCAGGGAATTTTGATCTAGTTTTTTGTAAGCATCCATGCTTAAATATATCCAACACCTCCTCCAAGTTTCATTGGATTTCAAGGAAGTATTGATTTTTAATGAATTCTTGGAGCCTATAATAGGCTTACATGCACGAAAAAAATCGAAAACCGTACCCAGGCATTAAATTTTGATCTAGTTTTTTTGCAAGCAACCACACTTAAATATAATAGGGTTACATGCATGAAAAAAGGAAAATCGTACCCAGGCATGGAATTTTCATCTGATTTTTTGCGAGCATCCATGCTTAAATATATCCAACACCCCCTCCAACTTTCTTTGGATTTCATGGAAGGATTGATTTTTAATAAATTTTTGGAACCTGTAATACGTCTACATTCATGAAAAAATGGAAAATCGTACCTAAGCATTGAATTCTGATCTGGTTTTTTGCAAGCATCCACTCTTAAATATAACCAACGCCCCCTCGAAGTTTCATTGGATTTCATGGAAGGAATGATTTTTAATGGATTTTTGGAGCCTATAATAGGCTTATGTGCATGAAAAGATGGAAAATCGTACCCAGTCATGGAATTTTCATCTGGTTTTTTGCAAGCATCAACGCTTAAATATAATAGGCTTACATGCATGAAAAATTGAAAAATCGTACCCAGGCATGGAATTTTGATCTGGTTTTTTGCAAGTATCCACGCTTAAATATATCCAACACCACCTCCAAGTTTCATTGGATTTCAAGGAAGTATTGATTTTTAATGAATTTTTGGAGCCTATAATAGGCTTACATGCATGAATAAATGGAAAATCATTCCCAGGAATCGAATTTTGATCTGGTTTTTCGCAAACAACCACGCTTAAATATAATAGGCTTACATCCTTGAAAATGGAAAACCGTACCCAGGCATGGAATTTTCATCTGATTTTTTGCTAGCATCCATGCTTAAATTTATCCAACACCCCCTCCAAGTTTCTTTGGATTTCATGGAAGGATTGACTTTCAATAAATTTTTGGAGCCTATAATAGGTTTACATGCATGAAAAAATGGAAAATTGTACCTAGGCATGGAATTTTAATCTGGTTTTTTGCAAGTATCTACGCTTAAATATAACCAACGCCCCCTCCAAGTATCATTGGTTTTCATGGAAGGATTTATTTGTAATGTATTTTTGGAGCCTATAATTGGCTTACATGCATGAAAAAAATGGAAAATCGTACCCAGGCACGGGATTTTGATCTGGTTTTTTGTAATCATCCACGCTTAAATATAATAGGCTTACATGCATGAAATTGAAAAATCGTGCCAAGGCATGGAATTTTTATCTTATTTTTTGCGAGCATCCATGCTTAAATATATCCAAAACCCCCTACAAGTTTCATTGGATTTCATGGAAGGATTGATTTTTTGTGAATTTTTGGAGCCTATGATAGGCTTACATGCATGAAAAAATGGAAACTCGTACAATTGGCTTACATGCATGAAAAATGGGAAAAAATTTAAATCAGGCATGAAATTTTGAATTTTGATCCTTTTTTGCAAGCATCCACGCTTAAATATATCTAACATACCCTCCGAGTTTCATTGGATTTCATGGAAGGATTGATTTTTAATGAATTTTTGGAGCCTATAAGAGGCTTACATTTAATGAAAAAATGGAAAATCGTACCCAGGCAAGGAATTTTGCTATGGTTTTTTGCAAGCATCCACGCTTAAATATATTAGGCTTACATGCATGAAAAATTGAAAAATTGAAAAATCGTGCCCAGGCATGGAATTTTGATATGATTTTTTGCGAGCATCCATGCTTAAATATATCCAAAACCCCCTACAAGTTTCATTGGATATCATGGAAGGATTGATTTTTAGTGAATTTTTGGAGCCTACAATAGGCTTACATGCATGAAAAAATGGAAAATCGTACCCAGGCATGGAATTTTGATCTGATTTTTGCAAGCATCCACGCTTAAATATAATAGCTTACGTACATGAAAAAATGAAAAATCGTGCCCAGCCAAGGAATTTTGATCTGATTTTTTGCGAGCATCCGTGCTTAAATGTATCCAAAACCCCCTACAAGTTTCATTGAATTTCGTGGAAGGATTATTTTTAGTGAATTTTTGGAGCCTATAATTGGCTTACATGCATGAAAAATGGAAAATCGTACCTAGGCATTAAATTTTGATTTGGTTTTTTGCAAGTATTCATGCTTAAATATATCCATCACTCCCTCCAAGTTTCATTGGATTTCATGGAAGGATTATTTTTATTGAATTTTTGGAGCCTATAATAGGCTTACATGCATGAAAAAATGGAAAATGGTAACCAGGCATGGAATTTTGATCTGGTTTTTTGCAAGCATCCACGCTTAAATATATCCAACACCCCTTACAAGTTTCCTTGGATTTCATGGAAGGTTTGATTTTTAATGAATTTTTGGAGCCTATAATAGGCTTACATGCATGAAAAATTACAAAATCGTACCCAGGCATGGAATTTTGATCTTTTTTTTTGCAAGCATCCATGCTTAAATATATCCAACACCCCCTACAAGTTTCATTGGATTTCGTGGAAGGATTGATTTTTAATGAATTTTTGGAGCCTATAGTAGGCTTACATGCATGAAAAAATGGAAAATCGAACCCCGTCATGGAATTTTGATCTGGTTTTTTGCAAGCATCCACGCTTAAATATAATAGGATTACATGCATGAAAAAATGGAAAATCGTACCCAATCATGGAATTTTTATCATGTTTTTTGCAAGAATCCACGCTTAAATATAAAGGATTACATGAATGAAAAAATGGAAAATCGCGCCCTGGCATGGAATTTTGATCTGATTTTTTGCAACCATCCACTCTTAAATATATCCAACACCCCCTCCAAGTTTCATTGGATTTCAGGGAAGGATTGATTTTTAATGAATTTTTGGAGCCTATAATAGCTTTACATGCATGAAAAAATGGAAAATTGTACCCAGGCATAGAATTTTTATCTGGTTTTTTGCAAGCATCCACACTTAAATATATCCAACACCCCCTCCAAGTTTCATTGTATTTCATGGAAAGATTGATCTTTAATGAATTTTTGTCGCCTATAATAGGCTTACATGCCTGAAAAATTAGAAAATCATACACAGGCATGGAATTTTGTTCTGTTTTTTTGCAAGCATCCACGCTTAAATATATCCAACACCCCCTACAAGTTTCATTGGATTTCAAGGAAGGATTTATTTTTAAAGAATTTTTGGAGCCTATAGTAGGCTTACATGCATGAAAAAATGGAAAATCGTACCCAGTCATGGAATTTTGATATGGTTTTTTGCAAGCATCCACGCATAAATATAATAGGCTTACATGCATAAAAAATGGAAAAAAACTACCCAGTCATAGAATTTTGATCTAGTTTTTTGCAAGCATCCACGCTTAAATATGGCTTACATGCATGAAAAAATGGAATATCGTACCCTAGCATGGAATTTTGATCTGATTTTTTGCAAGCATCAACGCTTAAATATAGTAGGCTTACATGGATGAAAAATTGGAAAATCGTAACCAGACATGGTATTTTTATCTGATTTTTTGCAAGCATCCACGCTTAAATTTTTTCAACACCCCCTCAAAGTTTCATTGGATTTCATGGAAGGATTGATTTTTAATGAATTTTTGGAGCCTATAATAGGCTTACATGCATGAAAAAAAAGGAAAATCGTACCCAGTCATGGAATTTTGATCTGGTTTTTTGCAAGCATCCACGCTTAAATATAATAGGCTTACATGCATGAAAAAATGGAAAATCGTGCCCTGGAATGGAATTTTGATCTTATTTTTTGCAAGCATCCACGCTTAAATATATCCAACACACCCTCCAAGTTTTATTGGATATCATGGAAGGATTGATTTTTAATGAATTTTTGGGGCCTATAATAGGCATACATGCACGAAAAAATTGAAAATCGTACCCAGACATAGAATTTTGATATGATTTTTTGCAAGCATCCACGCTTAAATATATCCAACACCCCCTCCAAGTTTTATTGTATTTCATGCAAGGATTGATCTTTAAAGAATTTTTGTAGCCTATAAGAGGCTTAAATGCATGAAAAAAAGGAAAATCGTACCCAGGCATGGAATTTTAATCTTGTTTTTTGCAAGCATCCACGCTTAAATATATGCAACACCCCCTCCAAGTTTCATTGGATATCATGGAAAATTTGATTTTTAATGAATTTTTGGAGCCTATAATAGGCTTACATGCATGAATATCCTACAAGCATCCACGCTTAAATATATCCAACACGCCCTCTAAGTTTCATTGGATATCATGGAAGGATTGATTTTTAATGAATTTTTGGAGCCTATAATAGGCTTACATGCATGAAAAAATGGAAAATCGTAACCAGTCATGGAATTTTGATCTGGTTTTTTGGAAGCATCCACGCTTAAATATAATAGGCTTACATGCATGAAAAAATGGAAAATCGTAAATTGGCATGGAATTTTGATCTGATTTTTTGCAAGCATCATCACTTAAATATTATAGGCTTACATGCAAGAAAAAATGGAAAATCGTACCCAGGCATGGATTTTTGATCTGATTTCTTGCAAGCATCCACGCTTAAATATATCCTACACCCCTCTAAGTTTCCTTGGATATCATGGAAGGATTGAGTTTTAATGAATTTTTGGAGCCTATAATAGGCTTACATGGATGAAAAAAATGGAAAATCGTACCCATTCATGGAATTTTGATCTGGTCTTTTGCATGCATCCACGCTTAAATATAATAGGCTTACATGCATGAAAAATGGAAAATCGTGCCTTGGCATGGAATTTTGATCTGATTTTTTGCAAGCATCCACGCTTAAATATAATAGGCTTACATGCATGAAAAAATGGAAAATTGTACCCAGGCATGGAATTTTGATCTTATTGATCTTAAATATATCCAACACCCCCTCTTTCATTGGATTTCAAAGCATCCACGCTTAAGGCATGTAACCCAGCCCTCCCTTGTATGCATCCAAGAGAGTCGTTTGCTAAGCGGAATTAGAGTCGTTAACGTCACATGAGCTAACAAAGCAGTATACAAATCCGTATAAAAATTTTCAACACTTAAATTCTTTTCATAAAGGTTTTCCAAAATATCCATTGTTCATAAAAGTTCAAGCTAACATAAATATGATAAAGACTACAGTCATCCAAAAGTACCAAAACATCAATCATTACAGTTATCCATTTTAAACAAACAGCAATAGTGGTAATCCACGCATCAGCAATCAACAGCAAACATCACGTCTTCAAGTGCTTTTATGTCCTCCTGCCATTTAGGAAAATAGCAGCCCCGAAGGGGTGAGAATAATCCCAGTAGTGTGGCAATAAAACCAATAATATAACAATATTAACTAGGCACAAAATCATAAACAGTCACTTCAACATATCCTTGTTCCTTTTCCTTTTTATCATATTCATATATTGCGTATATAACGCCTTTCCTTTGCGCTTTTAGCACCGTCGTGCGCGCACTTCACAGTGGAATCAAAAATACCCTTGGCACCTGAGCTCCATGTGGATTCCATCTGTGGGCCTATGCGGACTGATGCCAAGTGTCCCATACCCCGGTACCTTGGGGATGCCTACATGATGCTTGCTCAAACACATGGTCCTGTACATAACTATTCTAAAACAAGGCCTATATGATCTTGATACATGCATGTCATGCTATGCTTTCACACACAAAGCGTAAAAATGCGGTATAATGTAAGATGCATGCTTATATACCTTTCATATGCGTTATGCTGCCACATAACGTCTTTACCTCATAATCATATAGTCATCACGGCACATATTTGGCAGTTTCCTTTCATTATAATGGAACATAATATTTTTACGGCATATGGAGCATCATGTTACAATTCTATACCAGTAGTCAATAGTTACATTAGGCATCATCGCCTGACACTTACCTTTGCGTGCCTTAAATATTACCAACAGCAGCGAAGTATCTCACTTCTTAAGCGCACCTAAATCATTTACAACTAATCATTTACAGTGGCTATTTACAGCAGCAAAACAGTGAGCATACAGCAGCAAAACAGTGAGCATTTACAGCAGCAAAACAGTGAGCATTCAGCAGCAAAACAGTGAGCATACAGCAGCAAAACAGTGAGTATACATCTGCAAAACAGTGAGCATTTACAGCAGCAAAACAGTGAGCATTTACAGCAGTAAAACAGTGAGCATACAGCAGCAAAACAGTGAGCATTCAGCAGCGTTTACAACAGCAAAACAGTGACGTTTTAAACAGAAACAGTGGCGTTTTAAAACAGAAACAGTGGCGTTTTTAAAACAGAAACAGTGGCGTTTTTAAAACAGAAACAGTGGCGTTTTTAAAACAGAAACAGTGGCACTTGAACTTCCAAAACAGTGGCATAAATCTTGGTTTTTGGACATTGAAACAGTGGCATATCATGGATTAAGACAGTGACATTTTATGCATACAAACAGTGGCATAGAAGGGCTAAAACAGTGGCATTTTTATGCATAAAAACAGTGGCATATGATGACTAAAACAGTGGCATATTATGCATAAAAACAGTGGCATATGATGACTAAAACAGTGGCACATTATGCATAAAATAGTGGCATATGATGACTTAAAACAGTGGCCTTTTATGCATAAAAACAGTGGCATTTTAAGCATGGAAACAATGGCATTTCATGGCTAAAACAGTGGCATTTTAAGCATGGAAACAGTGACATTTCATGACTAAAACAGTGGCATTTTAAGCATGGAAACAGTGGCATTACATGGCTAAAATAGTGGCTTAAGGAGCACTAAAACAGTGACATATATGTGCAGAAACAGTGGCATATAATGTGCAGAAACAGTGGCATGTAATGTGCAGAAACAGTGGCTTTTAAGTGCAGAAACAGTGGCATGTAATGTGCAGAAACAGTGGCTTTTAAGTGCAGAAACAGTGGCATATAATGGTGATTTTGAGGGACCGAAACAGTGGCATTTTATCTACCAAAACAGTGGCACATACATAAGGAAACAGTGACACTTTTCTCTTTAAAACAGTGGCCTAATCATAAAACAGTGGCATATAATCTTAAGCATTTTTATGCATACAATTCACCATGCAATAGCTCCACCATTCTAATTTTTACCATGCTCATACTTGAATCCCAAAACCACACATACTCAAGGAGACATTTAAGCACACATACATGGTTACATAAAGAAAATGTCCTAAGCTCAAGGCTTACCTCTTGTAGCACACCCTTCAAAGTCAAGAATCACACACCACCTTCTAGCTTCACTACACCACAAGTCCACACTTCCTAAGAGGTCCTATGCGCAACAAGGTGAGGAACAAGGCTTGCACTAGCTAGGTGTATGGTCAAGGTTGAGGTGAGGGAAGGAGGGAGTTGGCTTGGCAAAGTCTTCTTGCTCCAAGGAGGCTTGTGGTTGCGGCTAGAGAGGGTGAGGAGGAGGAGGAGAGTTGGCTGCACTTGCACATGAAGCCAGCCCCCTCTCCATGCGCACATATATAGGGAAAGGGAGGAGGAGTTGCTATGATTAACCATCATGGGAAAATTCTGATTTCTTGAGAGGATGGGGCTGCATACAAGGCTGAATCAAGCAAGAGTTTGCTTCTAATCTACTCTACTCACATGCAAGGGGGTGAGGAAGATATGTTCAGCTTTGAGGGCTGTCCAAGTCTGAGAAATTTCTGCACAATTGACCATGATTTGCGCACCTAGGGGAGTGGAAAGGAAGTGTTAAGTGCACATGCAAGAGCTTAGCTAAGTCAACAAGTAAAACAACCAAGTGGCAGCCCAAAAATCTGCAAAGAAGCAGCCTTGGTGCGCAATGATGAGGGGGAAAGAAGGTGCAGTTTTGTGACAGCCCAAGTTTTGATTTTGGAGCTGCACAAAATGATGAAAATGCAGCAAAAAAAATCCTCTTATGATGCATGTGAAAACAAGGCAGGTTTTGACTCATGATGGGCTGCAAAAGCTTGTCAAAAATCTGCACAAAACAGTGTCATGATGGAGGGTGTAAGTGGTTCACCAAGTCAACAAGTTAGGCAGTTTTGGTGACACAAAATCTGATCCATGACTCCCTCCCCCCATGTGCGCCCAAATGCAGAAAAATGCAGCCTAATAATCATGCTAAAATGCACATGTGGCTTCCATGAAATAAGGTTTAAATCAAGTTATGCTTAAGCAAGGTGAGGTGGCGGTTTTAACAAGGTAAAATGGCAGATTTCAAGGTCCTAAATCACCCTTACTTGTGCGCAAAATGAGAAGGAAAAACATTAAGCCAAGTGGTTGTTCCTTGATGCACAAGACACCCTAATTGGGCAAGGCTTAGGGGATAAGAGAATGGTTATAACTTTGGGCTGAATTAGCTTGATCCAAGAGCCATCCTTGGGCCATTGGCCACACACACAAAGGATCCAAACACACAAGTCCGAAAGCAACAAGTCCATACACACTCAAGCCCACATCCAAACACTAATGCCTTCTAACACACACTCACATTACTCATAAGATTAAATTCACATGTCTGCATATGTATCTTCCTATGATTTAATTTAATTAATTACCTTAGTCTTATCCAAGGATAAAGGTCAACCAATTCACAAGCCATTACACATAAACCACACATCCGAATTCTACACATGTACATATAGCATATAGTACCTATGTATTTTACTAATTATGCGGGATGTTACACTCTCCCCACCAAATAGGAATTTTGTCCGCAAAATAAACTTACTTAAGAGCTAAACAGTTCTGGATAGCGTTTCTGAACGTCGTCCTCGCGCTCCCAAGTGGCTTCAGCTGCCGATCTGTTGTTCCATAATACCTTCACCAAAGGAATCTCTTTAGAACGGAGTCGCTTGACGGATCTTTCAAGAATTTGGAACGGTTGCACTTGATAAGTCAGATTTTCTTTGAGTTCCACTTCTTCCGGCTGTAACACGTGAGATGGATCAGAGAGATACCTCCGTAGCTGTGACACATGAAATACATTGTGAATTCCTGACAAATTGGGTGGTAAGGCCAACCGGTATGCAGACTCTCCAATCCGGTCCATTATTAGATACGGTCCTAAGTACCGCGGACTTAACTTCTCTACTCCCATTCTCCTTCCGAGTCCCGATGTAGGTGTGATTCTCAAAAATACATGGTCTCCGACTTCGAAAGATAGAGGCTTATGACGCTTGTCGTAATAACTCTTCTGTCTTGCCTGAGCCCTCTGCATATTTTCTCGAATCTTCTTTACTTGTTCGGATGTTTCTTGAATTAGATCAGGTCCTAACATACTTCGCTCTCCTACTTCAGTCCAACATAAAGGGGATCTGCATTTTCTCCCATACAGAGCTTCATACGGTGCCATCTGAATGCTGGAATGGTAACTGTTGTTGTAAGCGAATTCAATCAAGGAAAGATAACTATCCCAGCTGCCTCCTAACTCCAAAACACCTGCTCGTAACATGTCCTCTAATGCTTGAATGGTGCGTTCCGTCTGGCCATCGGTCTGCGGATGATAAGCAGTACTCAACCTCAATTGGGTCCCTAATGCTCTTTGAAAGGATTCCCAAAACTTGGACGTAAACTTGGGATCACGATCACTGACAATACTCGTAGGAACTCCGTGCAGCTTCACAATCTCCTGCAGATAGATTCTAGCAAGCCTTTCTGTATCATAAGTGGTTCTAACACGCAAGAAATGAGCTGACTTCGTTAAACGATCGACAATCACCCAGATAGAATCATATCCTTCTCGCGTCCGAGGAAGTCCAACTACAAAATCCATCGAAATGCTGTCCCACTTCCATTCGGGAATCTCCAAAGGTTGAAGGAGTCCCGACGGTTTCTGATGTTCGTACTTCACCTTCTGACAAGTTAAGCATCGAGATACATACTCCGCAATATCTCGCTTCATACCCGGCCACCAAAACGAGGTCTTCAAATCATGGTACATCTTCGTGGATCCAGGATGAACTGCATACTTACCCTTGTGAGCCTCCTGTAAAACTTCTTGCTTCAACACTTCGTTCGGCACCACCAGCCGTCCTTGAAATCTCCAAACATCATTCTCATCCTTTACAACATCTTGGTTGCCAACCAAATCACGGACTAACTCTTCATCTTTCTGAGCCTCCTTAATTCTACTGATCAATTCATTCTCCACCTTTATATTCCCCAATCTTATGCTACTTCCTCTCTCGTCTACTGATAAGTTCAAGTCTCGAAAGGCCTCAAACAATTTCAGCTCTTCCATCATCAGAGTTGCAGTGTGTAGTGTCTTCCTGCTCAGAGCGTCAGCTACCACGTTTGCCTTTCCTGGGTGGTACTTAAGTTCAAAATCGTAGTCCTTCAGAAATTCCATCCACCGTCGTTGCCGCATATTCAGCTCCTTCTGATCGAACAAGTACTTCAAACTCTTATGATCGCTGAACACGTCAAACTGCGAACCATACAAGTGGTGCCTCCAGATTTTAAGTGCGAACACTATAGCTGCTAACTCCAAATCGTGCGTAGGATAATTTTCTTCGTGAGGCTTCAGTTGTCGAGATGCATAGGCTACCGCCATACGATCCTGCATCAACACGCATCCAAGTCCTTTCAGCGACGCATCGCAGTAAACTTCGAACCTTCGAGTAGGATCCGGAATCGTGAGTACGGGAGCACTCGTCAGTCTGCTCTTTAGCTCCAAGAAACATTCTTCACAGGCTTCAGTCCACTCAAAAGGCTTATCCTTCCGAGTGAGACGAGTAAGGGGTTGCACTATCTGAGAGAAATTCTGGATAAACCTTCGATAATATCCAGCCAGACCTAAGAAACTTCGTACTTCGGTGACCGTCTTGGGTCGTTCCCAATTCATGACAGCTTCAACTTTGCTGGGGTCCACCGCGATACCTTCTGATGAAATGACATGGCCCAGAAACTGGACCTCTTTAAGCCAAAACTCGCACTTCGACCATTTCGCGTACAACTGCTTCTCCTTCAAGACTTGCAAGACAATCCTCAGATGTTCCGCGTGCAGCTCTTCATTAGATGAGTAAATCAGGATATCGTCGATAAACACAATAACGAACTGATCAAGAAAAGGGCGGAAGATGCGGTTCATGTAGTCCATGAATACCGCTGGAGCATTCGTAAGTCCGAATGGGATCACCTGATATTCGTAGTGCCCATAACGAGTCCTAAAAGCGGTTTTCGGAATATCCTCCGGTTTGACCCGGATCTGATGGTATCCCGATCGTAAATCTATCTTGGAAAAGACTCTGGCTCCTCTCAGCTGGTCCATCAAATCGTCGATCCTCGGTAGCGGATACTTATTCTTCACCGTGACTTTGTTCAGCTGGCGGTAATCTACACACAGTCGTAAGCTTCCATCCTTCTTCTTAATCAAGATAGCTGGAGCACCCCATGGAGAAGTACTCGGTCTGATGAATTCCTTTGCCAAAAGCTCTTCTATCTGCTTCTTCAACTCGCGAAGTTCCAACGGCGCCATACGATACGGAGCAATGGAGATTGGTCCGACTCCAGGAACAAGTTCGATGGAAAATTCTATTTCCCTATGAGGAGGCAATCGAGGTATTTCATCCGGGAATACCTCCTCGAATTCTCTAACTACCGGTACATTCTGAATTGGATTGTCAACCGAGGTCTCAGCCTCGATCGACAAAAGATACCCTGCTGCTCCCTTGCGGAGCTCTTTTCTAACTTGCAATAAGGAAATGAAAGAGAAAGGTTGAAAATTACCATCCTTCGCAGGAACAATGACCTTCCCCGCTCGACAATCCAAGGTTATCCCGTTTTCCGTCAACCAGTCCATACCGATAATCACATCGAAGTTGAATACCGGCAGGACCACCAAATTAACTGTATACGTGTTCCCTTCGTACTGCAAGGTAACACCTCTGCAGATCTCTGAGGCCGTGCACGATCCTCCAGTAGGTGTGCTGATGTGTAACTCATAAGGTAACGGGGTTGGGGTGATGCCTATTCTCAAGGCAGTATGCTTTGCCATAAAAGAACCAGACGCTCCAGAATCAAAGATAACAGAAATTGGGTGACCATTCAAAGTGACATTACCTTTGATCAGGTTGGGAAACTTCTGCGCTTCATTTGCATCCAATGTGAACACTCGAGCTTGCGGAGGCTGTTGGTCAGCGTTCTGGGGACACTTGTAAGCAAAATGACCTTGCTGGCCGCATCTGAAGCATGCATTGTGGTTCTTGCGACAGACTCCAAAGTGATTCTTTCCACATGTGGCACAAACAGTCGCGCCCTGACGTCCAGTCGACGATTGACCCACCGTAAAGTTTCTCTTAAAATTTCCAGGTCGCGCCTGCAACGGCGTACCTCTGCCTCGACCCCTACCAGGTGCCGCCCTGAAGAATCTGCCTGCTCGATTTCCTCCGTGGAATTGTGGTGGTGGATTGTTCAAGTTCTTGGCCTCCAGAATGATTCCTTCTGCCTGACGACTCTGGTTGATGAGTTCCGGAAGTGTACGATTAGCCGTCGTTAAGATGAGCTTACGGATCTCCGGGTGCAATCCGCTCTCGAACTTCTCCACCTGCCATTCTTCATCATAAATGTTTCGGTCAAAGTTGGCGTACTCGATCAGCTGCCCAAACTTTGCAATATACTCGTTAACCGTCATGTTACCCTGCCTGAGCGACAGCAGTTCAGTGTGCTTCATCCTTCGCATTGCCTTAGGAAAATACTTATCCAGAAATACTTGTCTGAACACGGCCCATGTTAGTTCCACGTCCTGAACTCTCAGCAGAGCCCTCGCACCAGTCCACCATGTTAAAGCTTCTCCCATCAGCTGGTACGACGCGTACTCAGTCTTCTGCGCTTCCGGGCATGCCATGCGTTCAAAGATATGCTCGATCATCTGCAGCCACTTTGCTGCAGCCTCAGGGTTGTCTTCACCCTCAAAGGTAGGTGGTTGGAAGTTGCGGAAGTCTTTCAACCTCCGACGGGCAATTTCTTCTGCATTTTCATGCAGTGGGGGTTGGTTCTGATTCTGTTGCCTATGATCGCGCCATTCTTGGCTCATGTTCTGGATAAACGTTGCCAGTCCCCCAATGGTGGTGATAAGATCCTCTTCCGCATCGCCAGTCCTTCCCCGAGTTGAACCGCGACCACCCGCCATGATTCTGCACTCACAATATCAGGAAATGAGTTGATCAGGCTCACCGCAAGTTATTCATGGCAGCAGTCCCAAGTAGGTACTCGAGTTCAATTCGGACAAGTTAGCTATGCATCCGTGTCTTATCCCGGACTAGTCTAAACAATCTAACTATCCTAGTCAATATATACTTAAACTATAGCGCATTTAGGCAGTCAATCAGCAGATAAACACAAACAACAATCAATTCAATCAATCACAAGCAAATCCATGGACCAAACTGCTCTGATACCAATTAGTGTAACGCCCTCCCTTGTATGCATCCAAGAGAGTCGTTTGCTAAGCGGAATTAGAGTCGTTAACGTCACATGAGCTAACAAAGCAGTATACAAATCCGTATAAAAATTTTCAACACTTAAATTCTTTTCATAAAGGTTTTCCAAAATATCCATTGTTCATAAAAGTTCAAGCTAACATAAATATGATAAAGACTACAGTCATCCAAAAGTACCAAAACATCAATCATTACAGTTATCCATTTTAAACAAACAGCAATAGTGGTAATCCACGCATCAGCAATCAACAGCAAACATCACGTCTTCAAGTGCTTTTATGTCCTCCTGCCATTTAGGAAAATAGCAGCCCCGAAGGGGTGAGAATAATCCCAGTAGTGTGGCAATAAAACCAATAATATAACAATATTAACTAGGCACAAAATCATAAACAGTCACTTCAACATATCCTTGTTCCTTTTCCTTTTTATCATATTCATATATTGCGTATATAACGCCTTTCCTTTGCGCTTTTAGCACCGTCGTGCGCGCACTTCACAGTGGAATCAAAAATACCCTTGGCACCTGAGCTCCATGTGGATTCCATCTGTGGGCCTATGCGGACTGATGCCAAGTGTCCCATACCCCGGTACCTTGGGGATGCCTACATGATGCTTGCTCAAACACATGGTCCTGTACATAACTATTCTAAACCAAGGCCTATATGATCATGATATATGTGTGTCATGCTATGCTTTCACACACAAAGCGTAAAAATGCGGTATAATGTAAGATGCATGCTTATATACCTTTCATATGCGTTATGCTGCCACATAACGTCTTTACCTCATAATCATATAGTCATCACGGCACATATTTGGCAGTTTCCTTTCATTATAATGGAACATAATATTGTTACGGCATATGGAGCATCATGTTACAATTCTATACCAGTAGTCAATAGTTACATTAGGCATCATCGCCTGACACTTACCTTTGCGTGCCTTAAATATTACCAACAGCAGCGAAGTATCTCACTTCTTAAGCGCACCTAAATCATTTACAACTAATCATTTACAGTGGCTATTTACAGCAGCAAAACAGTGAGCATACAGCAGCAAAACAGTGAGCATTCAGCAGCAAAACAGTGAGCATACAGCAGCAAAACAGTGAGTATACAGCAGCAAAACAGTGAGCATTTACAGCAGCAAAACAGTGAGCATTTACAGCAGTAAAACAGTGAGCATACAGCAGCAAAACAGTGAGCATTCAGCAGCGTTTACAGCAGCAAAACAGTGACGTTTTAAACAGAAACAGTGGCGTTTTTAAAACAGAAACAGTGGCGTTTTTAAAACAGAAACAGTGGCGTTTTTAAAACAGAAACAGTGGCACTTGAACTTCCAAAACAGTGGCATAAATCTTGGTTTTTGGACATTGAAACAGTGGCATATCATGGATTAAGACAGTGACATTTTATGCATACAAACAGTGGCATAGAAGGGCTAAAACAGTGGCATTTTTATGCATAAAAACAGTGGCATATGATGACTAAAACAGTGGCATATTATGCATAAAAACAGTGGCATATGATGACTAAAACAGTGGCACATTATGCATAAAATAGTGGCATATGATGACTTAAAACAGTGGCCTTTTATGCATAAAAACAGTGGCATTTTAAGCATGGAAACAATGGCATTTCATGGCTAAAACAGTGGCATTTTAAGCATGGAAACAGTGACATTTCATGACTAAAACAGTGGCATTTTAAGCATGGAAACAGTGGCATTACATGGCTAAAACAGTGGCTTAAGGAGCACTAAAACAGTGACATATATGTGCAGAAACAGTGGCATATAATGTGCAGAAACAGTGGCATGTAATGTGCAGAAACAGTGGCTTTTAAGTGCAGAAACAGTGGCATGTAATGTGCAGAAACAGTGGCTTTTAAGTGCAGAAACAGTGGCATATAATGGTGATTTTGAGGGACCGAAACAGTGGCATTTTATCTACCAAAACAGTGGCACATACATAAGGAAACAGTGACACTTTTCTCTTTAAAACAGTGGCCTAATCATACAAACAGTGGCATATAATCTTAAGCATTTTTATGCATACAATTCACCATGCAATAGCTCCACCATTCTAATTTTTACCATGCTCATACTTGAATCCCAAAACCACACATACTCAAGGAGACATTTAAGCACACATACATGGTTACATAAAGAAAATGTCCTAAGCTCAAGGCTTACCTCTTGTAGCACACCCTTCAAAGTCAAGAATCACACACCACCTTCTAGCTTCACTACACCACAAGTCCACACTTCCTAAGAGGTCCTATGCGCAACAAGGTGAGGAACAAGGCTTGCACTAGCTAGGTGTATGGTCAAGGTTGAGGTGAGGGAAGGAGGGAGTTGGCTTGGCAAAGTCTTCTTGCTCCAAGGAGGCTTGTGGTTGCGGCTAGAGAGGGTGAGGAGGAGGAGGAGAGTTGGCTGCACTTGCACATGAAGCCAGCCCCCTCTCCATGCGCACATATATAGGGAAAGGGAGGAGGAGTTGCTATGATTAACCATCATGGGAAAATTCTGATTTCTTGAGAGGATGGGGCTGCATACAAGGCTGAATCAAGCAAGAGTTTGCTTCTAATCTACTCTACTCACATGCAAGGGGGTGAGGAAGATATGTTCAGCTTTGAGGGCTGTCCAAGTCTGAGAAATTTCTGCACAATTGACCATGATTTGCGCACCTAGGGGAGTGGAAAGGAAGTGTCAAGTGCACATGCAAGAGCTTAGCTAAGTCAACAAGTAAAACAACCAAGTGGCAGCCCAAAAATCTGCAAAGAAGCAGCCTTGGTGCGCAATGATGAGGGGGAAAGAAGGTGCAGTTTTGTGACAGCCCAAGTTTTGATTTTGGAGCTGCACAAAATGATGAAAATGCAGCAAAAAAAATCCTCTTATGATGCATGTGAAAACAAGGCAGGTTTTGACTCATGATGGGCTGCAAAAGCTTGTCAAAAATCTGCACAAAACAGTGTCATGATGGAGGGTGTAAGTGGTTCACCAAGTCAACAAGTTAGGCAGTTTTGGTGACACAAAATCTGATCCATGACTCCCTCCCCCCATGTGCGCCCAAATGCAGAAAAATGCAGCCTAATAATCATGCTAAAATGCACATGTGGCTTCCATGAAATAAGGTTTAAATCAAGTTATGCTTAAGCAAGGTGAGGTGGCGGTTTTAACAAGGTAAAATGGCAGATTTCAAGGTCCTAAATCACCCTTACTTGTGCGCAAAATGAGAAGGAAAAACATTAAGCCAAGTGGTTGTTCCTTGATGCACAAGACACCCTAATTGGGCAAGGCTTAGGGGATAAGAGAATGGTTATAACTTTGGGCTGAATTAGCTTGATCCAAGAGCCATTCTTGGGCCATTGGCCACACACACAAAGGATCCAAACACACAAGTCCGAAAGCAACAAGTCCATACACACTCAAGCCCACATCCAAACACTAATGCCTTCTAACACACACTCACATTACTCATAAGATTAAATTCACATGTCTGCATATGTATCTTCCTATGATTTAATTTAATTAATTACCTTAGTCTTATCCAAGGATAAAGGTCAACCAATTCACAAGCCATTACACATAAACCACACATCCGAATTCTACACATGTACATATAGCATATAGTACCTATGTATTTTACTAATTATGCGGGATGTTACACTTAAATATATCCAACACCCCCTCAAAGTTTCATTGGATTTCATGGAAGGATTGATTTTTAATGTATTTTTGGAGCCAATAATAGCTGTACAGGCATGGAAAAATGAAAAATCGAACCCAGGCATAGAATTTTGATGTGGTTTTTTTGCAAGCATCCACGCTTAAATATATCCAACATCCCCTCCAAGTTTCATTGTATTTCATGGAAGGATTGATCTTTAATGAATTTTTGTAGCCTATAATAGGCTTACATGCTTGAAAAAATGGAAAATCGTACCCAGGTATAGAATTTTGATCTGATATTTTGCAAGTATCCACGCTTAAATATATCCAACACCCCCTACAAGTCTGATTGGATTTCATGGAAGGATTGATTTTTAATGAATTTTTGGAGCCTATAATACGCTTACATGTATGAAAAAATGGAAAATCATACCCAGTCATGGAATCTTGATCTAGTTTTTTGCAAGCATCCACGCTTAAATATAATAGGCTTACATGCTTGAAAAAATGGAAAATCGTACCCAGAAACGGAATTTTGATCTGAGTTTTTGCAAGCATCCACGCTTAAATATATCCAACACCCCCTCTAAGTTTCATTGGATATCATGGAAGGATTGATTTTTAATGAATTTTTGAGCCTATAATAGGCTTACATGAATGAAAAAATGGAAGATCGTACCAAGGCATGGAATTTTGATCTGGTTTTTTGCAAGCATCCACGCTTATATATATCCAACACCCCGTACAAGTTTCATTAGATTTCATGGAAGGATTGATTTTTAATGAATTTTTGTAATCTATAATAAGCTCACATGCATGAAAAAAGAGGAAAATTGTACCCAGTCATGGAATTATAATATGGTTTTTGGCAAGCATCCACGCTTAAATATAATAGGCTTACATGCTTGAAAAAATGGAAAATCATACCCTGGCATGGAATTTTGATCTGATTTTTTGCAAGCATCAACGCTTAAATATAGTAGGCTTACACGCATGCAAAAATGGAAAATCGTACCCAGGCATAAAATTTTGATCTGATTTTTTGCAAGCATCCACGCTTAAATATATCCAACACCCCCTCCAAGTTTCATTTCATATCATGCAAGGATTGATTTTTAATGATTTTTGGAGCCTATAATAGGCTTACATGCTTGAAAAAAAGGAAAATCGTACCCAGGCACGGAATTTTGATCTGGTTTTATGCAAGCATCCACGCTTAAATATAATAGGCCTACATGCATGAAAAAATGGAAAATCGTGCCTTGGCATGGAATTTTGATCTGATTTTTTGCAAGCATCCACGCTTAAATATATCCAACACCCCCACCAAGTTTTATTGGATTTCAAGGAAGGGTTGATTTTTAATGAATTTTTCGAGCATATAATAGCCTTACATGCATGAAAAAATGGAAAATCGTACCCAAGCATGGAATTTAGATCTATTTTTTTGCAAGACCACCTACAAGTTTCATTGGATTTCATGGAAGGATTGATTTAGCCTATAATCGTACCCAGTCATGAAAAAATGGGCTTATATGCCTGAAAAATTGAAAAATAGTACCCAGTCATGGAATTTTGATCTGATTTTTCGCAAGCATCCACACTTAAATATAATAGGCTTACTGAAATGCGATCAGCATATAAGGAATTGTAAGATAAAAAGAGGAAGAATGTTACTTAATCTGATGCAAGAAAAGGGCAAAATCACTGTTAATTTGTCAAATATCTTAATCTGAAGTTATATACTGATTTTATGTTGATTTCATAGGAGAAATGCACAAATTAGAGCTGAAAAGGACAAAGTGAAACTAAAGGCCCACGCTACGAGCGTGGGAATGGCGCTTGCAGCATCAGAGGATCGCGCAACTGTTGAATTCAGATTTTAAATTCGGAATTTGAATTCAATTTTATTTTAATTAAATCTTTCCGTTAAACGTTTCTGTAATAAATTCATACTTTAATATTTCCGTTATAACGTTTATGTAATAAATTGTAAAGTTTCCATTATACGTTTCGTCAGAAGGTCAAATAAAGGAGTAGGAAGAAAATCAAACAGAAGCTCCACGCTTCAAGCATTCAATTCAACGCTTGAAGCGTAGGAAAAGACCCAAGACAGTAAGTCTACGCTTCAAGCGTAGAACCCTACGCTTGAAGCGTAGACAAGGAGAAAACAGGCAGAAGCCCCACGCTTGGAGCGTAGATCCTGCGCTCCAAGCGTAGGGTTGAAATGGACAGCTGTCAATTGCGAGGAAAGGAGAATTCTGAGGTGTATAAAAAGGGCACAAGGCAACCCTAAAGACACACTTTTCATTCTGGACAAATTCTAGGTCATTCGGAGGCGGAAGCTCTGGAGATTGGGAGAGGAATCTCTTCTTCTACCTTTCTGTAGTTCTTGTAGTTGGATGTTTTATTTGAATATTGGATTTTAGCCATGGTAATGGTTGGCTAGAACCTCTTTGTTGTGGTTAGGGTCACGAACCCTTGTGAACCCCTGATACAATGGATTGAGTTTTTATTGATATATTTATCTTTTGAATTTCGTTTTATTCTGATCGTATTGTTATTGTTGTTATTAGATCCGATCAATCTAGTAATTGATAATAAATCTGAGGATCAGGGCCAACAAGAGGAATCTGCGGTCTTTAATCCAGAAAGGGAATAGAACGACGGTATGAACATGATCTAGGGATAGACATGATTCATATTGTAGATGTTTTAATTATCGATCTTTATGCTTGATTTCATATAGGGCACCTCAAGGAATTAGGGTTCTATATGAGATTAAAGGGTTAATTCTTCAAGGGATTGAGAATTAACTACTGATGCGTTTATCTGATAATTATCTAATTTCACGATATATATATTAATATTTAAACTTAATCCAGAGTAAAAGGTGGGGATCATCGGTGAGTGTTCTCTAACTACAGCGTTTTTCTCATAAATTTCAAACCCTTGTTTTGTTGGATTCTTAATTATTCGAAAAGAACAAAAACACGTCTTTTATTTTACAAATCAAATTCCCACACAATCCTGACATTCGTGTCAAAAACCTCTTGGAATATTTAATCTTAAAAAGAGTAGTTTAATTGATTTAGACACACTCTCTGTGGATACGAACTTTACTTATCATTTTATTACTTGCGCGATTCGGTACACTTGCCGATTCACGTCAAGTTTTTGGCGCCGTTGCCGGGGAGTGTTTTTCTAAAATCAATTAATCTTGATTTTAAAGATTAAATTGTTTTTATTTTATTTTATTTTAATTTTGTTTTGAATCTGTGCTACTAATCTTTTCTCTGAAGTTGTATGCAAAGCAGTGCTTTTCTAAGGAGAAGCGAACGAATTGCTCAAAGAGAGAAGGAAAGAAAAAGGGCACAGACAACTCCCATTCCAGTAGCTGAAACCCTAGAGATGGCTGCTCCTAATCAGAATGCTGATCCTAGGATGAACACCATTCTCACGCCTATCTTTAACAGGCCCAATGCTGGAATTGTTCCACCAGAACTTGGGAACAATCAATGGGAGCTCAAGTCCAACATCATTCAGTTGGCCGAGAGAGAAAAGTATGGAGGAGAGGACAATGAAGATCCTCACAGATTCGTTGATAGATTTTTACGAATCTGTGACTCTACAAAACCTCCACATGTTTCTGATGATGCAATACGATTGAGACTTTTTCCTTTTTCTGTTAAGGGAAAAGCTCTTGATTGGGTGGAAAGACAACCTGCTGATAGCATCATCTCTTGGGAAAACTTGTCTGAAAATCTCTTGGGAAAACTTGTCTGAAAAATTCTTTGCAGAGTTCTTCCCCATGGAGAAATACAACAACATGGTGAATGATATCACCTCCTTCAAACAACAAATGGGAGAGACCATCTGCGCTTCTTGGAATAGATTCAAGGCCCTCATGAGAAAGGTTCCTCATTATAACCTATCTCAAGGGGACCAAGTGAGAATCTTTTTCAATGGTTGTCTACCGGAGACGAAACTGGTTATTAACACTGCAGCAGGCGGTTCTTTGGGTGATAAGCTAGCTTCAGAGTCATATCATCTGATTGACAAGTTAGCTAAAAATGAGAATGAAACATCTTCAAGGACAGGAAAAAGGGAAGCAGTGCCACTCAATGATAATAATGCAATGCTGGCAGAGCAAAAGTTGTTATCACAACAGATGTCTAATCTGAATGCAGAGTTTGAGAGGATGCAGCTTTCTAAAGTTCAAACAAATGCAGTTGTTCTTGACTGTGAATATTGTCATGAAGATCATGACACCAATACTTGTCCTACATTGATGTCTTCGGATTCTGCTCAACAGGTGCAGGTAAATGGCATTTGGTATGATCAGCGCCCTAATCAGCAAAATTTCTCAAGGAATCAGAATAATTCTGCTGGCGGTAATAGTTACCAAAGGAAGAGTTATCAAGGTACTGGTTTAGATATGACATCTGACAACTATCTAAAGCCACCACCTATTCCAAAAAGAGAGCCTTCCGACCTGGAGCGTTTAGTAGGAACATTAGCACAAAGTACTAACGCTTTCATGGAAGAGAGTAAGGCTAATCAAAAAAGTACCAATGCTTTCATTGAGGAAAGTAGAGCTGAGTCCAGGAACACTAAAGCTTCAATCAAGAACCTGGAATATCAGGTTGGTCAACTTGCCCAACAGTTATCTGATAGAGCTCCAGGTACCTATCCTGGTAATACTACTACCAATCCCAGGGAAAATTGTATGGCAGTTATAACTAGAAGCGGGAAAGTGGTATCTTCCCCACCAAAACCTATAGAAGAGGAAGAGAAGGTTGAACAGGAGGAGAAGTCTGAAAAAGAAACTGAAAAGTCTCCTGAAATATTGAAACCGGCTGATGATGTGAAGGAGCAAGCTACTCTTCCAAAAGAAAAATTTGAACTTAGTGAAGAGTATCTTATGAAAATGGCACCTTATCCTGGAAGGTTGAAGCCAGAATTGAAAGCAAAAAGCTATGACAGATTTCTTGAGATTTTCAAGAAGTTGCATGTGAACATTCTGTTTGCTGAAGCATTGGCTAATATGCCAAACTATACAAAATTCATGAAAGATCTCCTTTCCAGGAAGCATAAGCTACAAGAATGTCAGACAGTTGCACTTACTGAGAAGTGCAGTGCTATTATCACTAGGAAGTTTCCTCCTAAACTTCGTGATCCTGGAAGCTTCAACATTGAAATTGAAATTGGGGATACGAAGATTGGCAAAGCTTTGTGTGATTTAGTGGCGAGCATTAATCTGATGCCCTTATCTGTCTGTAAAGCCTTGGGGATTACTGAATTGAAGCCTACTTTGGTTTCTCTTCAGCTTGCTGATAGATCCTTAAGGAAGCCAAGTGGTATAGTCGAAGATGTTCTTGTAAAAATTGACAAGTTCATCTTTCCGGCTGATTTTATTGTGCTTGATATGGAGGTAGAGAATGAAATGCCTCTCATATTGGGTACACCTTTCCTGGCCACAGCCCGTGCAATGATTGATGTAGAGCAGGGAAAGCTGGTGCTAAGGATGAATGATGAGACCGTTACCATCAATGTCTTTGATTCTTTAAAACAGTCTTCTCACAAAGATGATTGTTTTAGTCTGTAAATCTTAAAGGAAAAGCAAAGTGTAGCGGTTGAAGTTTCTAGAAAAGCATATGAAGAAAATGGTGCCACGAAGGTGGAGTTGAAGGAGTCTCCTAAAACTTTAAGAGATATCTTCTTGTGTAACAAGGTAGTGACTGAAGTACTGAAGGAAGAAAAGACTGAATTGAAAGACAAAGATCCCTCTGCTCATACCAATAAGATTCTAAATGAGGATGATGACAAACATGAGAAGAAACCCCAAGGGAGGAGTCATCCTACAATGAAGAAGGTAGTGAGAAAGGAGGTGATCAAACTCTTTAATAAGAATTGGAAGAGACACCGGAAGCTAAAGTTTGACAAGAGACATAGAGATTCTATCTCTCAGAAGAATCAAAGCTTCAAAGAGTTTCTAACATGGCTCCATGGTTTGGGCCAAATCTGGGAATGGTGGCTCCAAACACCAAGGCAGCCAATACCACCAGATCCTCCATTTGCTGAGTCATCCCACGCTGCTGAGTGGGATGACATGGAGGTTTGACTTTATCTCCTTGCTGACGGAGATTTTGTACATTAGTTTATTTTTCTGTTTTGTATTTTAGTTAGTATATTTTTCTCTGATGTTTTAATGTTCGCATTATAGTCTCTTCTATATGCCACTGCTTGTTCCATTGTGCAGGTTTTCCTTCTTGTGGTTTAATTATTGCTGAGGACAACAATGCTCTAAATCTGGGAATGGTGGGCTTGCGCCTTAGAACTGCAATTCTTCTATCAGGGGAGATATCCTAACTCTTTTCATTTTCTTAGTTATTTTTTATAGTTATTTGGTGTGCTATTAAAAAAATAAAAAATAATAATAAAAAATGTGTGTTTTGAACAAATCCCAGGTTTAAATGTGCTCATCTTGTTAATGTACATGATTAAATTCTTGGAATATATTGTATGACTTTCTGACATAACATTGCATAGGCATAATTAGATTGCATGATTGCTCGTTTGTCTGAATTAATATTGTGAAATTCTGATAATGTCTGAGGTCAATTTTCTTGAGTCTGCATTGATACCATAGCTGTGAGGTTTTGAGCCTAAACACTGAAATTTTTGTTGAGAGGTCTCACTGTTGTAATACTCTAGAACTTGATTTGTTTCTCTATTATGCATGCATTGATTGATATGATAAAGGCATTTTGTTCTTAATTGCTATTGGCCAAAATAACTCACCTGTATGAGATTTTCCCCTTGCTAGCCCTTTGAGCCTGAACTTAATTCTTGACAAATGACCTGTGGCCTGATTGATGGCTTAGCCTATATCCATTTTTCGTGACTTACCTTGATTGAGATTGAATCATTGAATGTGTTGAAAATAAAATAAAGAAATTGAGGTAAGCTCCACAAAGGTCAAGTGATTAAGGGATAAAAAAAAATAAAAATCATCTATGCCCTTATAAAAAAAAAAGGAAAAGAGTAAAAGGTGGGCTGGAAGGAATTAATTCCCGAAATTCTGTGGGGATGTTAGTGGAGCAAAAATCATTGAATTGAATGTGTTAAAGTGAAATAATATCAGTTTTCAATCTCATTGTTGTTTGAGCTACTATCCATATATTCCTACCCTATTACCCCGGCCAAGTTACAACCTGTGAAGTCCTTTTGATCAATTAATGCATGTGTGTGATTCTTCATTTTTAAGAATTTTTTAGAATATGATCAAGCCTATGGTAGTGTTATAGCTTTGAGTGATTGAGTGCTCATTATACCCTTAAACACTGAGTGTTGAGTGAATATTATTTATCTGTGTGAGGGGTAACCAATGTAGACTTATATCTCTAAGAAGCTGATGACATTATTGGGAGTTTATGATGTTGAGTCAGGCATGCATGGCATATTGTGTCTGAGAGTGTCTCTGGAATGTTATGTTGGATTAATTAAATATGTCCTGGACTGAGTCTTTTACATTGCTGGGGACAGCAACGTTTAAATCTGGGAATTATTTGATATGCGATCAGCATATAAGGAATTGTAAGATAAAAAGAGGAAGAATGTTACTTAATCTGATGCAAGAAAAGGGCAAAATCACTGTTAATTTGTCAAATATCTTAATCTGAAGTTATATACTGATTTTATGTTGATTTCATAGGAGAAATGCACAAATTAGAGCTGAAAAGGACAAAGTGAAACTAAAGGCCCACGCTACGAGCGTGGGAATGGCGCTTGCAGCATCAGAGGATCGCGCAACTGTTGAATTCAGATTTTAAATTCGAAATTTGAATTCAATTTTATTTTAATTAAATCTTTCCGTTAAATGTTTCTGTAATAAATTCATACTTTAATATTTCCGTTATAACGTTTATGTAATAAATTGTAAAGTTTCCGTTATACGTTTCGTCAGAAGGTCAAATAAAGGAGCAGGAAGAGAATCAAACAGAAGCTCCACGCTTCAAGCGTTCAATTCAACGCTTGAAGCGTAGGAAAAGACCCAAGACAGTAAGTCTACGCTTCAAGCGTAGAACCCTACGCTTGAAGCGTAGACAAGGAGAAAACAGGCAGAAGCCCCACGCTTGGAGCGTAGATCCTGCGCTCCAAGCGTAGGGTTGAAATGGACAGCTGTCAGTTGCGAGGAAAGGAGAATTCTGAGGTGTATAAAAAGGGCACAAGGCAACCCTAAAGACACACTTTTCATTCTGGACAAATTCTAGGTCATTCGGAGGCGGAAGCTCTGGAGATTGGGAGAGGAATCTCTTCTTCTACCTTTCTGTAGTTCTTGTAGTTGGATGTTTTATTTGAATATTGGATTTTAGCCATGATAATGGTTGGCTAGAACCTCTTTGTTGTGGTTAGGGTCACGAACCCTTGTGAACCCCTGATACAATGGATTGAGTTTTTATTGATATATTTATCTTTTGAATTTCGTTCTATTCTGATCGTATTGTTATTGTTGTTATTAGATCCGATCAATCTAGTAATTGATAATAAATCTGAGGATTAGGGCCAACAAGAGGAATATGCGGTCTTTAATCCAGAAAGGGAATAGAACAACGGTATGAACATGATCTAGGGATAGACATGATTCATATTGTAGATGTTTTAATTATCGATCTTTATGCTTGATTTCATATAGGGCACCTCAAGGAATTAGGGTTCTATATGAGATTAAAGGGTTAATTCTTCAAGGGATTTAGAATTAACTACTGATACGTTTATCTGATAATTATCTAATTTCACGATATATATATTAATATTTAAACTTAATCCAGAGTAAAAGGTGGGGATCATCGGTGAGTGTTCTCTAACTACAGCGTTTTTCTCATAAATTTCAAACCCTTGTTTTGTTGGATTCTTAATTATTCGAAAAGAACAAAAACACGTCTTTTATTTTACAAATCAAATTCCCACACAATCCTGACATTCGTGTCAAAAACCTCTTCGAATATTTAATCTTAAAAAGAATAGTTTAATTGATTTAGACACACTCTCTGTGGATACGAACTTTACTTATCATTTTATTACTTGCGTGATTCGGTACACTTGCCGATTCACGTCACTTACATGCATGAAAAAATGGAAAATCGTTCCCAGCCATGGAATTTTGATCTGATTTTTTGCAAGCATCCACGCTTAAATGTAATAGGCTTACATGCATGAAAAAATGGAAAATCGTACCCTGGCACGTAATTTTGTTCTGATTTTTTGCAAGCATCCACGCTTAACTATAGTAGGCTTACATGCATGAAAAAATGGAAAATCGTACCCAAGCATGGTTTTTTGATCTGATTTTTTTGCAAGCATCCACGCTTAAATATATCCAACACCCCCTACAAGTTTCATTGGATATCATGGAAGGATTGATTTTTAATGAATTTTTGGAGCCTATAATAGGCTTTCATGCATGAAAAAATGGAAAATCGTGCCATGCCATGGAATTTTGATCTGATTTTTTGCAAGCATCCACGCTTAAATATATCCAACTCCCCCTTCGTGTTTCTTTGGATTGATTTTTAATGAATTTTTGGAGCCTATAATAGGCTTATATGCATGAAAAAAATGGAAAATCGTACCCAAGCATAGAATTTTAATCTGGTTTTTTGCAAGCATCCACGCTTAAATATATCCAACACCCCCTCCTAGTTTCATTGAATTTCATGGAAGGATTCATTTTTAATGAATTTTTGGAGCCTATAATAGGCTTACATGCATGAAAAAATGGAAAATCGTACCAGTCATGGAATTTTGATCTCGTTTCTTGCAAGCATCCACGCTTAAATATAATAGGCTTACATGCATGAAAAAATGGAAAATCGTACCCAGGCACGAAATTTTGATATGATTTTTTGCAAGCATCCACGGTTAAATATATTCAACACCCCCTCCAAGTTTCATTGGATATCATGGAAGGATTGATTTTTAATGAATTTTCGGAGCCTATAATAGGCTTACATGCATGAAAAAATGGAAAATCGTACAAAGTCATGGAATTTTGATCTAATCTTTTGCAAGCATCCACACTTAAATATAATAATAGGCTTACATGCATGAAAAAATGGAAAATCGTGCCTTGGCATGGAATTTTGATCTTTTTTTTGCAAGCATCCACGCTTAAATATAATAGGCTTACATGCATGAAAAAATGGAAAATCGTACCCAGGCAAGGATTTTTGATCTGATTTTTTGCAAGCATCCACGCTTAAATATATCCAACACAAGTTTCATTGGATATCATGGAAGGATTGATTTTTATTGAATTTTTGGAGCCTATAATAAGCTTACTTACATGAAAAAATGGAAAATCGTACACAGTCATGGAGTTTTGATCTGATTTTTTGCAAGCAATCACGCTTAAATATAATAGGCTTACATGCATGAAAAAATGGAAAATCGTAACCTGGACAGGAATTTTGATATGATTTTTTGCAAGTATCATCGCTTAAATATAATAGGCTTACATGCAAGAAAAAATGGAAAATCTTACCCAGGCATGGAATTTTGATCTGATTTTTTGTAAGCATCCACACTTAAATATATCCAACACCCCCTCCAAGTTTCTTTGGATATCATGGAAGGATTGATTTTTAATGAATTTGTGCAGCCTATAATAGGCTTACATACATGAAAAAATGGAAAATCGTACCCAATCATGGAATTTTGATCTGGTTTTTTACAAGCATCCACACATAAATATAATAGGCTTACACGCATGAGCAAATGGAAAATCGTACCCAGGCATGAAATTTTGATCTTATTTTTTTCAAGCATCCACGCCTAAATATATCCAACACCCCCTCAAAGTTTCATTGGATTTCATGGAAGGATTGATTTTTAATGAATTTTTCGAGCCAATAATAGCTGTACAGGCATGGAAAAATGAAAAATGGAACCCAGGCATAGAATTTTGATCTGGTTTTTTTGCAAGCATCCACACTTAAATATATCCAACATCCCGTCCAAGTTTCATTGTATTTCATGGAAGGATTGATATTTAATGAATTTTTGTAGCCTATAATAGGCTTACATGCATGAAAAAATGGAAAATCGTACCCAAGCATAGAATTTTGATCTGGTTTTTTGCAAGTTTCCACGCTTAAATATATCCAACACCTCCTACAAGTTTCATTGGATTTCATGGAATGATTGATTTTTAATGAATTTTTGGAGCCTATAATAGGCTTACATGCATGAAAAAAATGGAAAATCATACCCAGACATGGAATTTTGATCTGATTTTTTGCAAGCATCCACGCTTAAATATATCCAACACCCCTTCCAAGTTTCATTGGATATCATGGAATGATTGATTTTTAATGAATTTTTGCAGCCTATAATAGGCTTACATACATGAAATCGTACCCAGTCATGGAATTTTGATATGATTTTTTGTAAGCATCCACGCTTGAATATAATAGGCTTACATGCATGAAAAAATGGAAAATCATGCCCTGGCATGGAATTTTGATCTGATTTTTTTCAAGCATCCACGCTTAAATATATCCAACACCCCCTCCAAGTTTCATTGCATTTCATGGAAGGATTGATTTTTAATGAATTTTTGGAGCCTATAATAGCCGTACATGCATGAAAAAATGAAAAATCATACCCAGCCATAGAGTTTTGATCTGGTTATTTTTAAGCATCCACGCTTAAATATATCCAACACCCCCTCCAAGTTTTATTGTATTTAATGGAAGGATTGATCTGTAATGAATTTTTGTAGCCTATAATAGGCTTACATGCATGAAAAAATGGAAAATCGTATCAAAATATGGAATTTTGATCTGGTTTTTTGCAAGCATCCACGCTTAAATATATCCAACACCCATTACAAGTTTCATTGCATTTCATGGAAGGATTGATTTTTAATGAATTTTTGGAGCCTATAATAGGCTTACTTGCAAAAAAAAATGGAAAATCATACCCAGTCATGGAATTTTGATCTGGTTTTTTGCAAGCATCCACGGTTAAATATAATAGGCTTACATGCTTGAAAAAATGGAATATCGTACCCATGAACGCAATTTTGATCTGATTTTGTGCAAGCATCCACGCTTAAATATATCCAACACTCCCTCTAAGTTTCATTGGATATCATGGAAGGATTGATTTTTAATGAATTTTTGGAGCCTATAATAGGCTTACATGCATGAAGAAATGAAAAATCGTACACAGTCATGGAATTTTGATCTGGTTTTTTGGAAGCATCCACGCTTAAATATAATAAGCTTACATGTATGAAAAAATGGAAAATCGTAAATTGGCATGGAATTTTGATCTGATTTTTTGCAAGCATCATCGCTTAAATATAATAGGCTTACATGCAAGAAAAAATGGAAAATCGTACCCAGGCATGGATTTTTGATCTGATTTCTTGCAAGCATCCACGCTTAAATATATCCTACACCCCCTCCAAGTTTCCTTGGATATCATAGAAGGATTGAGTTTTAATGAATTTTTGGAGCCTATAATAGGCTTACATGCATGAAAAAAATGGAAAATCGTACCCAGGCCTCGAATTTTGATCTGGTTTTTTTGCAAGCATCCATGCTTAAATATAATAGGCTTACATGCATAAAAAATGGCAAATCATTCCCAGGCATGGAATTTTGATCTGATTTTTTCGCAAGCATCCACGCTTAAATATAATAGGCTTACATGCATGAAAAAATGGAAAATTGTACCCAGGCATGGAATTTTGATCTTATTTTCTGCAAGCATCCACGCTTAAATATATCCAACACCCCCTCAAAGTTTCATTGGATTTCATGGAAGGATTGATTTTTAATGTATTTTTGGAGCCAATAATAGCTGTACAGGCATGGAAAAATGAAAAATCGAACCCAGGCATAGAATTTTGATGTGGTTTTTTTGCAAGCATCCACGCTTAAATATATCCAACATCCCCTCCAAGTTTCATTGTATTTCATGGAAGGATTGATCTTTAATGAATTTTTGTAGCCTATAATAGGCTTACATGCATGAAAAAATGGAAAATCGTACCCAGGCATAGAATTTTGATCTGATTTTTTGCAAGTATCCACGCTTAAATATATCCAACACCCCCTACAAGTCTCATTGGATTTCATGGAAGGATTGATTTTTAATGAATTTTTGGAGCCTATAATAGGCTTACATGTATGAAAAAATGGAAAATCATACCCAGGCATGGAATTTTGATCTAGTTTTTTGCAAGCATCCACGCTTAAATATAATAGGCTTACATGCTTGAAAAAATGGAAAATCGTACCCAGAAACGGAATTTTGATCTGAGTTTTTGCAAGAAACCACGCTTAAATATATCCAACACCCCCTCCAAGTTTCATTGGATATCATGGAAGGATTGATTTTTAATGAATTTTTGGATCCAATTATAGGCTTACATGAATGAAAAAATGGAAAATCATACCCTGGCATGGAATTTTGATCTGATTTTTTGCAAGCACCCACCCTGAAATATATCCAACACCCCGTACAAGTTTCATTAGATTTCATGGAAGGATTGATTTTTAATGAATTTTTGTAATCTATAATAAGCTCACATGCATGAAAAAAAAGAAAATCGTACCCAGTCATGGAATTATAATATGGTTTTTGGCAAGCATCCACGCTTAAATATAATAGGCTTACATGCTTGAAAAAATGGAAAATCATACCCTGGCATGGAATTTTGATCTGATTTTTTGCAAGCATCAACGCTTAAATATAGTAGGCTTACACGCATGCAAAAATGGAAAATCGTACCCAGGCATGAAATTTTGATCTGATTTTTTGCAAGCATCCACGCTTTAATATATCCAACACCCCCTCCAAGTTTCATTTCATATCATGCAAGGATTGATTTTTAATGATTTTTGGAGCCTATAATAGGCTTACATGCATGAAAAAATGGAAAATCGTACCCAGGCACGGAATTTTGATCTGATTTTTTGCAAGCTTCCACGCTTAAATATATCCAACACCCCCTCTAAATTTCATTGGATATCATGGAAGGATTGATTTTTAATGAATTTTTGGAGCTGATAATAGGCTTACATGCATGATAAAATGGAAAATCATACCCAGGCATGGAATTTTGATCTGGTTTTTTGCAAGCATCCACGCTTAAATATATCCAACACCCCCTACAAGTTTCATTAGATTTCATGGAAGGATTGATTTTTAATGAATTTTTGTAGCCTATAATAAGCTCACATGCATGAAAAAAAGGAAAATCGTACCCAGTCATGGAATTTTGATCTGGTTTTTGGCAAGCATCCACGCTTAAATATAATAGGTTTACATGCATGAAAAAATGGAAAATCATACCCTGGCATGGAATTTTGATCTGATTTTTTGCAAGCATCCACGCTTAAATATAGGCTTACATGCATGAAAAAATGGAAAATCGTACCCAGGCATGGAATTTTCATCTGATTTTTTGCAAGCATCCACGCTTAAATATATCCAACACCCCATCCAAGTTTCATTGCATATCATGCAAGGATTGATTTTTAATGATTTTTAGAGACTATAATAGGCTTACATGAATGAAAAAATGGTAAATCGTATCCAGTCATGGAATTTTGATCTGGTTTTTTGCAAGTATCCACGCTTAAATATAATAGGCTTACATGCATGAAAAATTAGAAAATCATAACCTGGCATGGAATTTTGATCTGATTTTTTGCAAGCATCATCGCTTAAATATAATAGGCTTACGTGCAAGAAATAACGGAAAATCGTACCCAGGCATGGAATTTTGATCTAATTTTTTGCAAGCATCCATGCTTAAATATATCAAACACCCCCTCCAAGTTTCATTGGATATCATGGAAGGATTGATTTTTAATGAATTTTTGGAGCCTATAATAGGCTTACATGCATGAAAAAATGGAAAATCGTACCCAGTCATGGAATTTTGATCTGGTTTTTTGGAAGCATCCACGCTTAAATATAATAGGGTTATATGCATGAAAAAATGGAAAATCGTAAATTGGCATGGAATTTTGATCTGATTTTTTGCAAGCATCATCGCTTAAATATAATAGGCTTACATGCATAAAAAAATGGAGAATCGTGCCCAGGCATGGATTTTTGATCTGATTTCTTGCAAGCATCCACGCTTAAATATATCCTACACCCCCTCCAAGTTTCATTGGATATCATGGAAGGATTGAGTTTTAATGAATTTTTGGAGCCTATAATAGGCTTACATGCATGAAAAATGGAAAATCGTACCCATTCATGGAATTTTGATCTGGTCTTTTGCAAGCATCCACGCTTAAATATAATAGGCTTACATGCATGAAAAAATGGAAAATCGTGCCCAGGCATGGAATTTTGATATGATTTTTTGCAAGCATCCACGCTTAAATATATCCAACACCCCCTTCAAGTTTCATTGTATATCATGGAAGGATTGATATTTAATGAATTTTTGGAGCCTATAATAGGCTTTCATACATGAAAAATGGAAAATCGTACCCAGTCATGGGATTTTGATCTGGTTTTTTGCAAGCATCCACGCTTAAATATAATAGGCTTACATGCATGAAAAAATGGAAAATCGTGCCCTGGCATGGAATTTTGATCTTATTTTTTGCAAGCATACATGCTTAAATATATCCAACACTGTGCGTTTCTAGTCTATGGTGTGGTTAATGAGTTAACAGTGAAGGGTTCACTGGTGCCAGTTTTCAGAGTGACAAGGATGACTGCAAGTCACAGTCAGGATTCGTATTCACCTGAAATGGAGGGGTAGTGTCTTGGAAGAGTCTCAAGCAGGAGACAACAGCAGATTCAACGACAGAAGCTGAATACATAGCTACTTCAGAAGCGGCTAAGGAAGCCGTGTAGATCAAGAAGTTCATAACTAAACTAAGGGTGGTCCCAAGCGAGGATGAGCCCATACAGTTGCTTTGCGACAACACAGGAGCCATTGCGTAGTCAATGGAACCTAGGTCTCATCAAAGATCTTAACACGTGGTCCGCAGATATCATCTGATTGGAGAAATCATTTATAGGAATGATGTAAAAATGGATTATGTTCCCACAGACGATAACCTGGCTGATTCTCTGACAAAGGCTGTTTCTCAGAGAAAACATTATAGTCATTATGAGGCTTTGGGAATACGACTTAGGTCTGATTGGCTCTAGGCCAAGTGGGAGCTTGTTAGTATATGGGTGTCCTAGAGACAATCTTTTGATTAAATAAAGTTCACTAGATGTAGAACTTTGTTTGTCGCAAATAAATAAAAGCACTATTTATCCAGTTTCATATTATGTCTCGATATTATTGTTAATATTATATGAACGAACTGGATAAACCCCTTGGAATAGAATAGGTATCTCTTGATTATCTGTGATGAGATCATGATCATGAGGATTCAAGGATATCGCATGTCTATTCCTAATTATATGTTCCTAGTCTAGAGACACTGAGATTGGGGATCAGTGATCTCGAGTCAGTGATCTCGAGTAAGACTAGTACGACTTATCTACTTGTATATGGATACAAGGTAAAGACCTCATGAGCTACAGATATAGAGATGTCTTAGCTAAAGTCGTGGGTGGACCTATAAGAGTATAGCTCGCACTGAACAGACCCAAAAAGATACTCTATGAGGAAATCTCATAAATAGTGTCATTAGAGTAATCTCTTTATATTTGGGTATGTCTTTCCTTAGCCCAGAAGTTATTACCTAGACTGTGTTTTAGAAGGCGTGCTTTGATTGTATGCCTCGTCTGCCTGAAACATGGAGACTCATAGGTATACTGTTGGGCATGTCCAGAAGGAACATAGGGTTAGGGTAATAAGCTGAAGGAATTCGTCAAATCTCTGTGAGAGATTAGGTTATCTGTAAACTGGAGAAATCAGGATGACATTTACAGGGACTCTGGAATCTATGCATGGTAAAAGAGATCATGAGATGATCTGCCTTTAGAGTCAGTAAATTGAAGATTCCCTATTTCAAATAAAGTTTACCCTAAACCGCAGGGGTTGATACATTTCCTTACCCTAGGTTAATGGGAAATACATACGGCAACCAAATATATGTAATAGGATGATCAAGTCATTAATCTGACTAGCTTTGGGGCAACAAAGCATTGCTAGTGTTCTGTGTTGTCATTAATTGGGTTGTGGGCTTGTTGGGCCCAAGCCCAGTTATGTCAGAAGCTAAGTTGGACCTAATGGGTCACACACTAACACTTTGTAGTCATGATGAACTAGCTTTAAAGGTATTGGGCCTAATAATGGTTGTTAGCCCAAGAAGCTGTTTGGAAGCCCACCTAAAGGGTGGAGGGCGCATGGAGCAATGTAATGGGATAGTCCAAGACATTACTAATTGATTTAATTAGTTAAATTAATTATCAAAAATTTAAATTTTGAATTTGAAATTTGAATTTTGAAATTTGAATTTGGAATTTGAATTTTGAAATTCGAATTTTGAATTTGAAATTTGAAATTTGAATTTTAAAATTGGATTTTGAAATTTAAATTTTGAATTTGAATTTTGAATTTTGAATTTGAATTTTGAATTTGAATGTTTGAACATTTGAATTCAAGTGTTTGAATTCGAATTTGAATTGGCTATGAAAAGTTGTTTCATAACAAAAGAATAAGATGAGATCTTGTTGGAATATTCCCTGCATCAAGAAAAGATATTTGATCTTATTCAATGAAGAAGTGGTGCGCAAATTTGGATCAAAAGTTAGTGTCATTTTGTCATCTAAATGTACTACAATTCTGATTTGGTTGGTTAAGAGAATCAGTGAGTTAGTTGATTCAAATTTGAATGCAACTACTCAATGTATCTGGACTCAAAATAGGACTGATTGGGGCGCATGAAATGGTTGGTCATGTGATGACAATTAGGGCAGAATCTTGAAAGGATAATGACCTAATCTTATAAGGATTCAAATGAGAGGTGGTTAACAATTTTGAATTGCAAACAGATCCTTGATTCCCTCCAACCATGCGCATATTTGGTGAGATTTTTAAGTAAGAAAATCTTGTCATTCTATCCTACTAATTAACCTAATGGTGCGCAAATGGCAGCAAATTCTTCCTTAGGGTTTTTCACAAAAAACCCAGCCTACGCTCCTTCATCTTATGTGCCAATACTATAGTGTGTTTCACCTCACTTTCCAAACACTATACCTAGCCTCCACCTTCACCAATTGAGCGCATAACAAGCCTCACTGTGGTGATCATCTGGTGGCTTGCAAGAAAGTGTTCTTGCATCATTGACAAACGGTGGTGTGGATCAACATTAGAGAGTTTGAACCCTTCAGACCTGACAATTGATCTCCCTGACTGATCAGGCCAAAAACAAGGTAACATCATGTTGTCCTAAAGCATGGATCTCTATGTGCATGTATGTTTCCGCGTGAAAAAGTTTTGTTTTTCCACCTTACATGCATCGGCCTTCAAGGCCAGTTTACTTTCAGTTTCTTTGTTTGTTGGACAATGTTATGTGATTTATTATTTTTCATATTATAATATTTGGAATTGATATAATTTTTAATATATATTTGAGTATATTTGTGTACTTTTTAGTATAAAATATAAATTTACATATACTTGCCTGAGTCAACTGATATATTGACACAACATGATTTATTATTTTTCATATTAGAATATTTAGAATTGATATCAATTTTTTACAGGTATTTGAATATGTTTATAATTTTTTTAATATAAATTATTGATTTACATATATTTATTGGGTCATGCAGTTCAACTAGTGACCAAATAATTAAACCAATGACCTAATATCCGGTTGTGTCAATAATTGAGCTGAGTTTAAATTATCTGAGTATCGGATACCAGAAAAAAAATATTATCTGAGTATCTGCATATGAAAAAACAATTTTTATTGTTATTTATACTAAATTGCCTAAGGTGCAAATTAAAAAATAAATAAAATGGTAATTATATACATATGTTATCTGGAGCAATTAAATTTCTAGCATAAAGTTTGAGTCATGCTAATTTTAATAGGAATGTATAATTTGATTCCTAATTTAAGTGGATCTTAAATTTTGGGGCCAATGCTGCCTATCATTGCAGCAAAAAAGTAAAAAAGTTATAGTTGCACCAATTTAATGTTAAAAAAAAGAAAGCAAATGCTAATAAGTATCTTAAAGCACGTGTTAAGGATTCAAAAATGACAAAATATTACGCCAACCAACACTTCAAAAATCCTGATGTGTTGTGTCCGACACTCTCGGACACTCTGACACTCCTCAACACTCCAACACACGTTATAAAATTTCAAAAAAAACTTAAAAGGTTACATTGCGTTGAACTTTTAGTTCAAACTATTAGATTTGTTGGATTCCGAATATCATTTTATTGAGTTTAATATAAATATTTGGGATATATAATGTTTCTTTGCAAAATTTATGAATATTATAAGTTTAGATTCATTTTTTTTAAATTATTGAATATTAAATATAATATATACTACATAAATTTAAAATATTATTTAATATCAAAACGTGTCCTAACGTATCAAAATCTAATATTTTTTAAAATTAACGTGTCCAAATATTGTATTGTATCGTGTTACGTGTCAGTATCGGTGCTGCATAGCTCCACTTTTTGTCAAGGACCCATGCGAACCTCGTAAATATCTATATTTCTGGTTAAAAGGTTTCTATTTGATTTCTATTTTAATTAATCTTTTAACAAACGCCTTATAAGTACTTCATAACTTCAAGAATGAGTAACCTATTATCCATAAAAATTCAAGAATATTATTCTCTGGCATTAAATTGAATTCCATTAAAGTACATTATCCTAAAACTTTAGTGTATGCACTAAAATAAAATAAAAATATTTAGTGTTTATCCGTTCAAATAATTATAATTATAATAAAATAAACACCAAAGTGTTATAAAAGAAGTGATAAATAGAATAACTAACAAAAAATAAACTTAGATTCTTCCTTAATATTAAATAGGATACGATCTTGTTAAAAAGAAAAAAAAAAGACAATTTTTATTTTATAGAAGGAGAACATGATTTATCACCTATAAAAAAATTCTTAATTTTTAAATTTCAAATTATTTATTCTTCCTCTGAGCATTTTATAGATATTGGTTCAAGAATAATTAAACAATTTTTATTCCTTGTTTATTTGTTTAACCAAATATCAAATTTCCATTAAATAAGATTATATATAGATATTGGTTATACAAAGTGTTTAGATATTTTCGAGTAATCTATTCCTATATGTAAATTAGATATCTTTAAATTATCTTATTTCTCTTAATTTATTTTCCCTTAAAAAAGATATATGTCATTCTCAAAAAATTCTTACTATAAATTTAATTTAATAACTTTATTTTTATATTTTGTTTCTTTTAACGCGGACTTACACTGTAATTTCATCAAACAAAATTAAAGACCTTAAGAAGAGGGTACAAGATGTAATTAGAAGAAAATAGGAGGGTCAGAGAATGGGTACAAGAAAAAGATAGGCGTGGCAGGCAGGACAAATAAACTACCTCAAAATCTATTTCTTCGTTCCGTTTATAAGATTACCTCTCCCTGAGTTTGAGACCGGGTTTCGCCTTCGCCTTCTCTTTCCAAAATCTCTCTCTCTCTCTCTCTCTCTCTCTCTCTCTCTCTCTCTCTCTCTCTCTCTCTCTCAATAGTGTATAGAACATCTTAGAGTATTGGCGGTAAAAGATGTCGGGGAAGGGGGCGAAGGGTTTGATCACAGGCAAAGCATCTGCCACCAACAAAGACAAGGACAAGAAGAAACCCATTTCACGTTCTTCTCGTGCTGGTCTTCAGGTCCTCTCACTCTCTCTCTCTCTTATATCTCCCTCTCTTTCGAATTTCTTTATCTATTTTGATTTCCTTGTATCACATTTTACGGGGTTAAAAATTCGACATGTTCATTTTGTAAATTTTTGTATTTTTTTTAGCCTTATTATTGTGGTAGTACAATGTGAGCCATTGTTTATTGTGCGTGACATTCAGTGAATCCTGTAAGACATTCGAACTGGGGGGAAAGGTTCAAGTTGGGATATTTTTTATCTTCTTAAACAGAGGCGAGCTTTGAGTAGTGTTAATTGTGATGGAAAGCTCAGGGTTCGACTTTAACAAAATAGCCTTTTTGTTCAAACATGATTTTCCTCACCCTACTCTATGAACTCGGGTTTAATGGGAGTGGTTTTAAACAGTTTTATACATGAGTGTAATGTTTCTATCATAAGTGTGAGAATGATTTCTATTTTGGAATACAGTTTTTTAGTTTTGTGAACAAAAAAAACTAAAACATTTTTAGAAATGTGTTGTAAAAAGATGTTTTGAAAATTATAACTATTTTTTTTTTTTAAATCAAATTTAGAGAACATCTATGAGTTGTTTTTATTTTTTATTTTGATTTTTAATTTTCAAAAAAAAAAATATAGAAAACAATTGTTTCCATAACTATTTTACGGAATAGTTTTAAGAAAAAAAAAAAAAATCAGAACAAAGTCAAATAGATTATCTCGTATATACAGGATAATAGAGGGGAGTGGATGGGTTCTCTCAGGATAAGAGAGAGAAGAAAGGACACCACTCATGTCAAATAACTTGATCTCCGGAAGATATATTAAACTAGGTATGTGCAAAGAATTCCTAAAGAAACCAAACCTGCCTGTGAACTGAAGTGAACCAAATCGCACCAAAAGATTTTTATTTTTCAAATTGGTTCAAGAATCAAATCATTTTTTCCGAACCAGATCAAGGACTGAACTATTTTGTCCGAACCATTTCAAGAACCAAAACAATCAAACCAGTTCTCTTTTCCTTGCATTTTAATTATTTTTTAAAAAACTACTCTCCATTAAATCCCAATTAGCGATGGTGGAGTGAGGGCAATCCTTATACACAACCTTATCCTTGTATAATTGTAAAGAGGCGGTTTCCTGTATTCAAACCCCATGACCTTTCAGTCACAAATGAATAGTTTTACCATTGTTTCAGATTCCCTCTCTTTCTTTTTAATTTTTTTATTTATTATTGTTTTATTTTTTTGCCTTAAAATCAGTTTTGAACTAGTTTTAGACCGATTAGGATCCAAAACCGGTTCGCAAAAAAATTAACCAATTTGGTTCATCAAACCGAACCACTAAACCAAAACCGAACCACTCCACTAATATCGATTCGGTTTCCAAACTCAACACCTAATACAGGTTCGGTTGATCGGCATAGAAAACTGAATTGAACTGAACCGTGTCCATCCCTATGTTAAACCCATATTATCAGCTTGAAGCTTTAATAGGTGCCATACGGAGTTTGATTACAACATACTCAGTCACGACAACATATTCTACATAACACTGTGAGCCATAAGAACTCTTGCATGGAAATGGAAAAATAGATGTAACTCCAGTTACTTTGGAAATGGTAAGATCTTTGGCGCAAGAACGCAAGAAGAGGGGTTGATCCGTATCATCTTGACTTGGTTCTGATTTATCTATTTTTCATTATTTCGTTAATGAATAACAGAGTATACATTTTAATTAATTACTTGTCTGCTAAAAGTAATTGGTAACGCTCTAGCACTCATTTCTGTTTAGTTTTTGCCAGTATTATTAAATCTTGAATAGATCACTTGTTCTTATCATTACGAGATATCTAACCATCACTCTTGAGTCTTTGTCAATTCTGACTGAACTATGTCAAATTTTTCTGATCATGTAACATAATTCTGTTTACAATATCTGCATGTTTATACTTTTGGATTATTATTTTAAAACTACTTAAAGCATACAGACATTTTGACACGTTTGAAGTTCTCCATGTACCCTAGTAAGGCAACTTGAGCCCAATCAAACCTGTGAATTTTCGGCTACTGATGTTTTAGGGTAGGTAGTATATAGCTTAAGGAAACCCATCCTTCATCATGTAAACCAATTACATGATGTAGGTCTTTTGTTTGTTTTTTTCATTTCCAATTAATTTTTGTTATTATAAATTCTTAAAGCATCATAGGTGTGATTGTGATATGAACTATCTGTTTGGTTCTTTTGCCTCCTGCGTGATTGAGGGCACTGTTTTAGGTAACCTTTGGGTTTGAAAATTGATATCAGTCCCTTCTTGCTAGCTAGTTGATTGTAGCTAGTCACTGTAACGACTCACTATTAATGACAATAATCTTATTTAAGATATTTATTCTGTAGCGTGCAAATCCACATATACCTAGGGGCCATGCCCACAACATTTTCATAGTCCCCTTTATAGTTCTTTCTCATGAAATATGACTTTAACCCCTCTAAACATGTCAATTTACCCCGATCATTTTATTCTAATTCTGCACAACATGCTAGCATATAGTCCTGCATTAACTATTGATATCTTAGGCAAATGACTAGCAAGCAGTATGTTCTCATCTCACATGAGCTTCTTCTATAATGTATCTGCAGTTCCCAGTTGGCCGTATCCACCGGCTATTGAAGTCAAGGACAACAGCTAATGGAAGAGTTGGGGCCACAGCTGCTGTATACTCTGCTGCTATCTTGGAGTATCTAACTGCTGAAGTATTGGAGCTGGCTGGGAATGCTAGCAAGGATCTCAAGGTTAAACGTATTACTCCCAGGCATTTACAGCTTGCAATCCGGGGAGATGAAGAGTTGGATACCCTGATAAAAGGAACAATTGCTGGAGGAGGAGTAATTCCTCACATTCACAAGTCTCTTATCAACAAGTCTTCCAAGGAGTAGATTATTAATTAATGTTGGCTGCTTGATGGAAAATTTCTGTCTCTACTAATTGTGGATTTGTTGCATGCACTTGAAAAAACAGTAGGTTTTTCTATTTATGGTTTAAGTTGTTGTTGATCATGGATATACTTGGTCTTTCTCCTTATCAATTCAGTATGTCACTATCACTGAAAATCTTAATTGAGATGTCATTTTCGCTTAATTTTTTAGTCATTTGACCGCTTATGTGTTTGACATTGCATCTTAAGATATGAAACATTGGGTGTCTTGTCTTGTAGCTGAATTCCCTTCCCAATCATGCTAGTTAGATGATGGTTGTTGAAGGGTTGTTGCTTCTTATCATCTTCACTCTATATTAATAAACACTTATTACTGTTTCGATGCTAGTCCAATGGCAACATGATTTTGACAATGGTAGTTATGATGTTGTAGTGATTGCTGTGGGCATGTTGTCTGTGATTGTGATATTCATAGTGGTCGTTATGATATCAGCTTTGCAGTGCAACGGACAAGGAGTTATATGGGACTACTTTTGTTGTTTACAGTAATATTATTTGTGGTAATTCGATCTGATGATTTGAATTATGATTAGATTCAACGATACCTTTATTTCATTTTTATTTTTATTTTGAAAATTTGTTTGATGCAAGTATAGTCGGTGGTGGTAGTTCTACGGTGGTGATATTCATTATTCATGTAAAGGTGGGCATCAAGCTAAATTGTTAGGATTTTGCTCCAGCCTTCGAAATGAGATATACTTTTTAAAAATAAAATAAAATTCGGTTGTATGATGACTTCTTTCTTTTCTGAATTCTCACATAATATAAATAGATTCCTTGTTTGATTTAGGGACCTAATTACAGGATTGCAAAATGAAATTTAAAAATGTGAAAATATCGTTTTTATCAAGAATTATAACTAAATTTGCGATGTATTAATACAGGCGGAAAAAATTGATTTGTGTACTTTTATCAAATCATCCGAAAAGACTAGAAAGAAAATGAAGGAAATAGTCATGTAAGATTGGAAACTTGATTTAAGCTGATTAATGAGAGACATTAAGATTGCAACTTTAATGTACACTTCGTATATATTTTCTTCATAACTGTCCATCTTACCTTCATCTTTTTGGGGTAATTAGGAGGGCCAAAGGCCAAAAACAAAATAAATTAGAGAGTTTAATAAACTAAAGCTACGGACTCCTAAGAAGTATGCAGAAAATAGAAAATTGATGTCCAGAGGCATATGCTGGTATTCATAGTAGCCTTTCGCCCTTGTAAACGGCATCATTCCCAAGCCAACCTGCACATGTATTACCCTCATGAATCATGATGAACTTGGTTGAGACATACGTTCCATTCTTTTGTCATATATGCTCGAATTCTAGACTCTGGCTAGGCTATCGAGCTGCATTATTAGTAGTGGTAAGCATAGAGATTGCATTCAAAGAAACTATTCTTCATGCCTTAAGTCCAAGCATACTTCACTCCAAGTAATATTCCCGTTATGTTCTGCCTCTACGAGATAGCATGTGCCGCTGAAATAGGAAAACCAACTAACGCGTTATCCATTCGCATAATCAACAATACCTCCACAACCTGCTGTACCATTATGAGCATGATTATCAACAATACCTGGTTATTGATGTTTCTCCAATTTATTATGTATTAAGGGTTAATATGAGCATGATATTGATTTAAAAGTAATTAAAAATTATGAAAATTATAATTAAAGTGTTGATCGGACCAAATACAATATGGGCTAGTCAAAGAGTATCGGGCCAAGTCACACACGGTTGAAGTGAGAAGGCCTTTGGGGTGATCTGTTTCCTGGGCTTGAGGTTGTTGTTGATGATGTGAGGATTTTGGTTCTCCTTCGGCGCAGTGAGCCTGACTGGGGGTACCTGCAATGACACTCCGACGCTCAAGTAAGTATCAATGACAAGTTTATGTGTATTTTTACTGAATTAGATGATAATACCTGGGCATGTACCCTTTGTTTATATAGTAGTTCTGATGCCACCTAAGGAAGGCGGTATGGCCTCTGATTGGCTGTTTAAGGGTTGCAGGTTCAGCTGATGCTTCCATAGCCTTACCTTGTTATGTCAGGCTATCTTGGTAGATTGGTGGCAAGCTAGTGCTGTCTTCTACTTATTTGTCCAAGGGTGCGGTGGACCTTTACTGATTATCTCGATGACTTCCTTATCCTTGAAGTTATGTTACATGGTAGTTTTATGCGCGATGATGGCATCGCGCCCTGTTATGCGCGATGAAGGCCATCACGCCTTTAATATGGGCCTCATTGGTTTGGTCTTTGCTCAATGGGTTTGGGCCTTTGCTCCATGGGTTTGGGCCTTTGATAGATCTATCATATTTTATCCAGATCAATTTCCCCCTAGCTCGCAGTTTTGGTATTGTGGCAAAGCTGGGAGATATATACTTTATGTGCGGTATGTTTTCTAGCGCATTCTTTTGATGTTGCCCATGGTAGGTTGAAGAGTCATCATTACTTAGGCGCTTAGAATGGTTGATTAGATGTTTAACTGTCAGATGCATTTAATGCTACCATAATTATGTGGGTGCTTAATGACAATCATGTGCTATTTTATAGTTTAAATGTTTTACCTTCCCTCCATGTGTCCTCTTTTTTATCTGTTTTACTCAACACGTTTTAACCTTTTGGGTTTCCGTTCGGTAAAGTTTTCATATTTGTACTGAGCTACTTGGTTTGGAGGGAAATTACGCGAAGCACTCACCGTTGCTGTGAAAGACCTTTCTTCCTTAGCATTCGATTTCTGCTTTTCCTCTTCCGGTGTTGACACGTCCTACTCTCCCTCAGTTCATCCGAAGTATATATTTCAGGTATGGTCTTTCTTCAAATTTTTATCCTTCGTGTTCTGCTTTGTTTGTTTATTTTCTTCTTGCATTCGAGCTTTGGGTATGTCTGATAATCGCAAATTTGTGAATTTTATAAGAATAGCTGAACGGTCTGGCTCTTCCGGTCCTCCTCCTAGGTCCTTACCTAGGTCGAGGTCTTTAGGAATCGGGGAATCGTGGCTTACAGGTAAGTGTGCTACCCCCTGGAAGAAAGTGATTTTGAACGATAACCGTGCATCTTTTGTTCGACAGTTTGAAATAGGTTCTTCCTCTCGAGAACCTAACTGCGAGATAACCAGAACTGTCACAACAAAGTTCATCCCTTTTCCTAAAAGTTCCCTTTAAAATGACCAGTCTAATTTTCATATCCAACGATTCTACCTCAAATTCTAGTTGTAGTCATAAGTCTGTTAATACCCTAAGCTCCAACTCTTCCCTTTCAATTTCATCGTGCGATACTTCTCTTTGCATCGCGCAAGATCAACCTGGCCAAATGTGTCCAAGCCCCTTGCCTTTAAATGTTATTTACCCAGCTGGGTACCCATATAAGAAAAGGAATTTTGACAACTTTAAATATGCATTTGCTATCTCTTCTTCTGACTCTTTTGCCTCTACTAGTTCCTCCTCTTATGAATCAGATCTTATCTCGCCTAAAATTAAAGAAATCATGGCCAGGCCCCATGCTAGTGATGCGAAGAAAAAGCAAAAGCTTAACCTAGACGTAAAGAAAATACAAAAGCTTGATCCCAAAGCAACTGGACCGGTCAAGCGTGGTATTCGAGATGAAGAAGCTCTGAACTGGGTATCTGACATCGTTTTGGATGCTGTCTCGATATACAGTTCTCTAGAAGAATTGGCGCAGCTAAAGGCTGCCATCCATGTTACCCCAGAGAAATCTCATGACGACAAGTGGGAGTCAGATGTCGTTCCTTTAAATGAACGCGTATGTTCCGCTCGCGTTGAAGGGTCTTCCAGACATTTCTTAATGATGTATGCCCACTTATTTTTTACAATAGGAGTAAGTTTGTCTTTTCATCCTTTATCTATAGGTTGCTGGCACACATTAATGTGGCGCCCTCACAATTATCTCCAAATGCTTGGGTTTTCATAAGGGTATACGAGATGGTTTGTAAGGCCTATAATCTATTTCAATCCCCAGAGTCTTTTTTATGTCTGTGTAGTGTCATGGGGCCGCATTCCAGCTGGGTCTCTTTCAGAGGAAAGGATAAATTCAAGTTCTGTGAATCCTATCAAAGGAAGGTTCACAAGTGGTCCACAGACTACTTCAGGATTTTCCCCGCAAAAAGTTCCCAAGCATTTTTCTTGAAGAAAGAAGATAATTCCCCCATTTTTCCTTTATATTGGACACAACATCTGTTAGAGGGTCAAAAGTTGAGCTACAGTTTTGATGATTTGAGTGATTACGAGCAATATACTATGACCACCTTATGCAATATCGCGCGAAAGGCTTCTGATACGGGTTACCTAAGCACTTATACTATTTTAAATGAATATACTGATGATGATATCAGGGCTTTTTTGGGTAAGTTTGTTTATATTGTTTTATTTTTATCTAAAGGAATCTTTTATATATAACTGTTCATTTCTAACTCACACTCTTTGTCCTTTGTTTCAGATAGTTCGATGTCTGTCATGCTATCAAGATTACAAGCAATAGCGGCGAGGCGAGCTGCTAAAGATGCCATCCCAGCTTATCCTAAGGTGCCATCAATCCCTACATCCCCTGTTGGCTTCGATTCAAGTCATGGTGCCGCCGTGCGTTTAAAGTCTCCTATATCATCAGCAGCGACCCATGCCCCCTCCCCCAAAAAGAAAGAAGTGGTACATTCACTGCAGGGGAAAAAGAGAAAATCTTCAGAGACTGAAGAGGTTTTTTTTCAGATTTATCCTACTTGGGGAAGGTTGGGGGTTTAACGCGAACTTGTTCTCGAAAGGAAAGGAGATAGGCCCACAAATTGAAGAAATTCCAATGGATAAGTGGTTGACTGCAGCTGGAAAACTTAGCGTGGCCAACCAATTTATAATGTCTGTGCCAGGTAAGTATCACTACATGTCATTTTTATGTATACGACTTTGTCTTGACTTTTAACGTAATATTTTCTTAGCGTGGACTTGAAGGGAGAAAAAGCTATCTTGCACGCTGAGTGTGAGGAATCGCTGAAAAAGGCTGAAGATGATCGAGCTAAGATAGCGCAGGAGTTGAAAGAATTAAAAGCAAGATATAAGGAGCTGAAGACAAAAAAGACCAAGTTGTCCAAACGTGTTATGGATCTTGAGGCTAGTGTAGATGCTTGGAGGAAGAGAAGACTCATCATTTGAACAATGAGGTAAAGAAGTTTAAGGATTTATTTGAAAAGGAGGCCGAAGGGACCTACGTGAATATCCTGAAGCAAGTGCATCTCTTCAATCCAACCGTGAAATTGGATAACGTCCATTATCTTCATTTCATCAAAGATGGCCAACTAATGACTTTGAATAATAATGATGAAGAGGTACTGGTGGATCTAGTGAGCGTGATGGATATAAAGACTCATCCTTTGACAAATGTGCCTTCAACTCAAAAGCCATCCACTCAAGGGCTAGCCACTGAAGGTGGGGACCTCGCGATTGTAAATGAGGATCCTCAGGATATGTCCATCCAAACAATTTAAAACTTTTGTTTTGACTATTTCAGAATCTGGTCTGTAAATGGGTTGTCCCATGAATGTTTCGTTTTATTATCTTTAAACAATTGCTAACGTTTGTATGATTTTTATCACCATGCTGCAATCTGTTATGTCGCGAGCTAAACGTATGTGTTTATTTTTCTTCTAAAAGATTTTTTATGACTACATACTATGCATATACCATTACGTAGGATTATTTTTTATCCACCTTGGTTTATATCAAGGCATCTATCTTCACAAATAACTTTAATGTCCTTAAAGGAGTATCAAATTAAAACAAAGTATATTCATCGTACCTTATCGTCATATGATGTTTTGCCATAATCAAAGGAGGTTGTTGTAACACCCCGTGTGCACCCGGCGTATTATCATACAATGGTAATGGCGCAGCTAATTAAATGCTGAAGCTAACTTTCTCATTTCAATTATGACGTCATTATCATTAACCAAGTTGATTATTAAATCCTTTTTCAAAACATTGCATGTGAGTATCTAAGTCACGGAACTACAACACGTAGTCCGGACCATAATCCTGATACATTATACAACTCGAATCTAAAATAACAAGGTAAAGTCAATGTGGCATGAAAAACCCTCATGCTCACCAATGCGGGTTGTCATGTGTCATTCATGCAATCAAAAGAGGACAAGGTGGCGCACATGCATTTGCAATGAAGAGATTTATTTTGACACCTAATGGAGATGCAATGGTTGAGTTGAGATTGGCTTCTAAGGTTTAGAATCAGAATTTTTTTCTTCTTACTTATGCGCATGGTTGATGAGAGAATAGATAAGTCTTGCCATGTGGTGATTCCTTGCCACTCAAGGTTGCCTTGTGGGATTTTCTTTAGGAAGAGATAAGGATAGATATAATATTGGGCTGAATCTTGTTTGCTCCTTAGGACCATTGGGCCATCGGCCCTCATATGAAATGGGTCCAACATTGCAAGTCCAAAGACTACTACTCCAAGCACTAACCCACTACTTTATAATTTCCCAAACCCTTTAAGCACCAAGGTCTTTTAAATATTATTAGGCACTCTTTATATTACAATCAAATTACTCATATATTTTTAATAAGAGTTTCACAAGCCTACATAAGTACTCTCCTATCATTGTAATTTAAATACTTCTCTAACTTACTTTAGTTCCACCCTAGGGGAAATAGTCATATAATTCGCAAGCCACATATACATTAACCAAAATTTTGAATTCTACTCATGCATCTATATCCTTATAGCACTTATGTATTTTACTAATTACGTGGGATGTTACACTCTCCCCACCAAAAATGGAATTTTGTCCGCAAAATTAGACATACCTACTGATTTAAAAATTCTGGGTATCGATTCTGAATGTCATCCTCGCGCTCCCAACTGGCTTCATATGCCGATCTGTTGTTCCACAACACTTTCACCAACAGAATTTCCTTGGAACGGAGTTGTTTAACAAATCTCTCAAGGATTTGGAACGGTTGCACCGGATACGTCAGATTTTCTCTTAGCTCCACTTCTTCTGGCTGTAATACGTGCGATGGAACAGAAAGATATCTCCTCAGCTGCGATACATGGAATACATCATGAATCCCTGATAGATTAGGCGGCAATGCCAACCGGTAAGCTGATTCTCCAATTCTATCCGAAATAAGGTATGGCCCCAAGTACCGTGGACTTAATTTCTTTACTCCCATTCTTCTACCGAGTCCAGATGAAGGTGTAATTCTCAAGAATACGTGGTCTCCCACTTCAAAAGATAAGGGTCTATGATGATTGTCGTAATAACTTTTCTGTCTCGCCTGGGCCCGCTGCATATTTTCTTTGATCTTCTACACCTGCTCAGACGTTTCTTGAATCATATCGGGCCCCAAAATACTCCGCTCTCCAACTTCAGCCCAACACAACAGTGATCTACATTTCCTCCCATACAATGCTTCATATGGTGCCATTTGGATACTGGAATGATGACTGTTATTATATGCAAATTCTACCAAAGGAAGATATTTGTCCCAACTGCCTCCTTGCTTGAAGATACATGCCCGCAGGCCGCAACATATCCTCTAGAACCTGAATAGTGCGTTCCGTCTAGCCATATGTTTGCGGATGATAAGCAGTGCTCAACCTCAAGTGGGTTCCAAGAGCTCGCTGAACGGACTCCCAGAACTCAGAGGTGAACTTGGGATCACGATCACTAACAATACTGGTAGGAGCTCCATGCAGCTTCATAATCTCCCGAAGATAAATTCTGGCAAGCTTCTCTGTATTATACGTCGTTCGAACACATAAGAAACAGGCTGATTTTGTCAACCGATCCACAATTACCCAAATGACATCATATCCTTCTCGTGTCCGAGGAAGTCCAACTAAAAAATCCATTGCAATATTGTCCCACTTCCATTTGGGAATCTCCAGAGGTTGAAGAAGTCCCGAAGGTTTCTGATGTTCGTACTTTACCTTCTGACAAGTTAGGCATCGAGCGACATACTCCGCAATATCACGTTTCATACCCGGCCACCATAACGAAGTCTTCAAATCATGGTACACTTTCGTGGATCCAGGATGAACGACATAATTACCCTTATGAGCCTCCTGTAGTACTTCTTTCTTCAATTCTTCATTCGGCACCACTAACCGACCTTGGAATCTCAACATATCATTCTCATCCCATACTACATCTTGGATGCCAGACAAATTATGGACTAGCTCCTCATCCCTTTGAGCCTCCTTAATTTTACGGAGTAACTCATTCTCTATTCTTATACTACCCAACCTTATACTACGCCTTCTTCTGACGACAGACAAATTCAAATCTCGAAAGGCCTCAAATAATTCCAGTTCTTCCATCATCAGAGTTGCAGTGTGCAGAGTCTTCTGACTTGGGGCGTCAGCTACCACATTTGCCTTGCCTGGGTGGTATTTAAGTTCAGACTCATAGTCTTTTAGGAATTCCATCCACCACCGCTGCCTCATATTCAATTCTTTCTGATTGAAAAAGTACTTCAGACTCTTGTGATCGCTGAACACATCAAACTGCGAACCATACAAATAGTGTCTCCAGATTTTAAGGGCGAACACTATAGCTGCTAACTCCAAATCATGCGTAGGATAATTTTCTTCATGAGATTTTAATTTTCGAGAGGCATAAGCTACCGCCATACGGTCCTGCATCAACACACATCCAAGTCCTTTCAACGATGCATCACAGTATACTTCAAACTTTCTAGTAGGATCCGGAATAGTAAGTACTGGAGCACTCGTCAATCTACTCTTCAACTCCATGAAACATTATTCACAAGCATCAGTCCACTCAAAAGGCATATCCTTCCGAGTGAGGGTAAGAGGTTGTAATAACTGAGAGAAATCTTGAATAAACCTTCGATAATAGCCAGCAAGACCTAAGAAACTCCGTACTTCAGTGACGGTCCTGGGTCGTTCCCAATTCATGACAGCTTCAACCTTGCTGGGATCCACAGCAATACCTTATGTTGAAATTATATGGCCCAGAAACTGGATTTCATTAAGCCAAAACTCACATTTTGACCACTTTGCGTACAACTGTTTTTCCTTCAGAATTTGCAAAACAATCCTCAAATATTCCGCGTGCAGTTCTTCATTGGCAGAGTAAATCAGGATGTCATCGATAAACACAATAACAAACTGATCAAGGAATGAGAGAAAGATGCGGCTCATGTAATCCATGAATACCGCCGGAGCATTCGTGAGTCCGAACGGAATCACCTGATATTCGTAGTGCCCATAACGACTCCTAAAAGCTATTTTCGGAACATCCTCCGGTTTGACCCGGATTTGATGGTATCCCGATCGTAAATCTATTTTGGAAAAGACTCTGGCATCTCTCGGTTGGTCCATCAAATCATAGATCCTAGGCAGCAGATACTTATTCTTCACTGTAACTTTGTTCAATTGACGATAATCCACACACAGACGCAGACTATCATCCTTCTTCTTGATCAGGATTACTGGAGCACCCCATGGAGAGGTACTGGGTCTAATGAATTCCTTTGATAATAACTCTTCTATCTGCATCTTCAGTTCTCGAAGTTCTAAAGGTGCCACATGATACAGAGCAATGGAGATTTGTCCAACACTGGGAAGAAGTTCAATGGGAAACTCGATTTCCCGATGGGGAGGTAAACGAGGAATTTCATCAGGGAATACTTCCTCAAATTCATTAACAACAGGGACACTCTGAATTGGGTTGTCGACCGAAGTCTCAGACTCAATCAACAACAGATATCCTGCAACTCCCCGAGGGAGCTCTTTTCTAACTTGTAACAAAGAAATAGTAGCAAAAGGTTGGAAATTACCATCTCTTGGAGGAACAATGACCTTCCCCGTTTGACAGTCCAACGTTATTCCGTTCTCCACCAACCAGTCCATACCGATAATCACATCAAAATTGAATACCGGTAGGACCACCGAGTTTACTGTATAAGTGTTCCCTTCAAATTGCAAAATAACACCTCTGTAGATTTCTGAGGTTGTGCATGATCCTCCAGTAGGGGTACTGATGTGTAACTCATAGGGTGACGGGGTTGGGGTGATGCCTATTCTCATAGCAGTGTGCTTTGCCATAAAAGAGCCAGATGCTCCAAAATAAAAAATAACAAAAATTGGATGACCATTTAAATTGACGTTACCTCTGATCAAGTTGGGGTATTTCTGAGCTTCATTTGCATCTAGTGTGAACACCCGGGCTTGCGTAGGCGACTGATTAGTGTTCTGAGGACATTCGAAAGCAAAAACTTGAAAAAGGTACTTGAAATATTATTGAATTGTGAATAAAACTGTACAAGAGTACTCTATTTATAGAGTACAGAAAGGTCTAACGGGCCAAGCCCAAAAATAATAAAAGTAAAACCTAGATAAATCTAGATCCTTCTAGAGTATTCTAAATAATTAAAAATAAATAAATAAGAAAAACTAATTTCTAATATTTACAACAAATAAATAAACCCTAATATTTACAATAAGAAATAAACCCTAATATTTACAATACTCCCCCTCAAGCCGAGGAATAGATATTTATCATTCCTAGCTTGCTAGTAAGTTCTTGAAATCTTTCTGAAGGAAGTCCCTTTGTCAATAGATCAGTTAATTGGCGCCCAGTGGGAATGTATGGAGTGGTAATTAGCCCACTATCAAATTTTTCTTTGATAAAATGACGGTCGACCTCAATATGTTTAGTCCGATCATGTTGAACTGGATTGTGAGCTATACAAATGGCGGACTTATTATCACATAGCAGTTTCATAGGTCCCTCACATTTTATTTTGAGATCATCAAGTACAATTTTGAGCCACAGTAACTCACAAATGCCTTGGGCCATAGCTCGAAATTCAGCTTCTGCACTTGATCTGGCAACCACATCTTGTTTCTTACTTCTCCATGTCACCAAGTTACCGCAAAGAAACATGCAATAACCAGTAGTAGAACATCGGACAGTCATAGATCCAACATAATCAGCATCAGTGTAGACTTCTAAAGATAGATTGCCATCCCGTCGGAACAATAATCCTTTATCATGCATAAACTGACTAACAACACTAACGGCATAAGCCAGGTCTGGTCTAGTATGAGCCAGATAGATCAATTTCCCAACTAACCTTTGATATTGTCCTTTATCAACTGGAGGACTCTCTTCTTCATAGCCTATCTTGTGATTCTGCTCAATAGGAGTATTAGAAGGTTTACATCCAAGTTTTCCTGCTTCTTTAAGAAGATCGAGAACATATTTCCTTTGGCTGATGAAAATCCCTTTCTTTGAATGAGCTACTTCTATCCCTAGGAAATATCTCAGTTTTCCAAGGTCTTTGATTTCAAACTCAGAGGCATGCCGTATTTGCATAATCTGTTTCTCCACAGAATCATCACCTGTGATAATAATATCATCAACATATACAAGGAGCACAGTAACCTTCCCATTATAGGAGTGTTTGAAGAAAAGGGTGTGATCTCCTTGACTCTGTCTGTATCCTAAGGTCATCATAACCTTAGTAAACCTTCCAAACCAGGCACGAGGTGACTGCTTCAATCCATACAAGGCCTTTTTTAATGTACAAACTTTATTTTCTCCCTTTACAGAATCAAAACCAGGTGGGATTTCCATGTAGACTTCTTCTTCTAACTCACCATTGAGGAAAGCATTTTTCACATCAAATTGATTTATATCCCAATTGGAATGGGCAGCAAGGGATAATAAGACTTTCACCGTATTCATCTTTGCAACTAGAGCAAAGGTTTCTTCGTAATCAATGCCATAGGTTTGAGTGTAACCTTTGGCCACTAATCGAGCCTTATATCTTTCAAGAGTTCCATCAGAATTATATTTTAGGGCATAAACCCATCTGCACCCTACTGCTTTCTTTCCGTTGGGTCTATCGATAACCTCCCATGTTTTATTTTTCTCCATCGCGTTCATCTCCTCTTGCACGGCTTGAGCCCAATGAATCTTGCAAGGCTTCATGTACTGATTTTGGGATTACAATAGAATCTAGTGCTGAAACAAAACTTTTGTGCTGCACAGAAAGATTAGCAGAGGAAACAAAGTGGGAGATAGGATATTTAGTACAAGAGGAATAGGAGGGAAAGTTTTCTTGTGACAAGATCTTTTTCCTTTTCTAAGAGCAATGTGCAAATCATTAGAATCAACATTAATGGGTAACTCATCAGAGGTATCATGATCAGAAATATGAGATTCGGGACTTACCAGAGGTTCAGAAGATTGAGGTTGCTGCTGAGGTAATGTGGGTTGTGTCATAATCTTTCGTATCTCTGGTGTACTTGATGTATCAGTCATAGGAGAATTAGTCACAATAGGATCAGACATAGACACATTAGGATAGGAACAATAGGAAGAGACACCGACACAGGTGAAGGAGTAGACACTGAAGATTCAAATTCAAAGAAGGAAGGTGATGAGTCTTCTTGTGAATTATTCTCCCCCTGAAGATGAGGACCTAGGAAAAAGGACTCAGATTCCTGAAATGTAACATCCATAGAAACAAACAATTTCTGACTACTAGGGTGATAACACTTGTAGCCTTTCTTATTAGGAGCATATCCAAGGAAGACACATTTAAGAGCCCTAGGATCCAACTTACTGCGATGCTGTTTATGAATATGAACAAAGACAACACATCCAAACACTCGAGGAGGAAGGCTTTGTAAAGTGGGAACAGAAGAAAAAAAGGAAGTCATGGAGTGAATAGGACTTTCATTATCGAGAACCCGAGTGGGTAGACGGTTGATCAAGAATGCTCTAGTAAGAATGACATCTCCCCAATAGCATTTAGGTACATGTGTTTGAAATAGTAAGGCACGAGCAACTTCAAGAAGGTGATGATTCTTTCTTTCAGCAACCCCATTTTGTCAAAGGGGTGTCTACACAAGTAAGTTCATGAATCATACCGTGATTTTGTATAAATTGGGAAAAAGAGTGATTAACATATTCAGTACCATTATCTGTCCTTAGTCTTTTAATTTTTTCACCAAATTGAGTCTCAATCATTTTATAAAATTGAAAGAACAGTTGTGGTACCTCAGATTCTTCATGCATTAAGTGAACCCAAGTCACACGAGTGCAATCATCAATAAAAGAAACAAACCATTTATTACCAGAAGAATGAGAGACCTTAGAAGGAACCCAAACATCAGAATGAATAAGATCAAAAGGTTCAACACTTTTAGTATTACTAGAAGGAAAAGGCACACGATGATGTTTAGCAAACTCACAAACATCACAAAGAAAAGACTCAACAGATTTAGACAAAAACAATGACGGAAATAAAGACTTGAGTAAACTAAACGGAGGATGTCGCAAGCACTTATGATGAAGCCAAATCAGAGAATCAGCAGTTGACTGGCCATGTGACAGCAAAATGTGATCGATTACTTTATTTGCGGGAGATTGTGACACCAGATAGTACGGCCCACCTTGCACTTTAGCACTACCAATCGTCTTCCCCGTGGCAAGATCCTGAAAAACACAATGTGTAGGGAAGAAGGTTACAGTACAATTCAAATTTTTTGTGATTTTATGAATAGAAAGAAGATTCGTGGAGAGTTTAGGAACATGAAGAACATCTTTAAGATATAAGGACTGCTGTAAGTTTATGTCACCAGAACCCGCAACTGATTTATGTGAGCCATCAGCTACGTCTATTGTATGAGTTCCAATGGTAGGATGATAAGAAGTAAAGGAGTCAGCACAACAAGCCATATGATCAGTAGCACCAGAATCAACAACCCAAGAATGTTTAAAATCATTACATGAAGAAAGGAAAGAATAAGTTTTGGAGCTCATACCAGTCATAGTCAAAGTACTAGTATCAGATGGCTTACTTAGAGAATCAAGAATGGCTCGGAGCCATTCCAACTCATCTGGATGAAATGTAGGTTCGGTTTTATTAGGTGCAGGAGTTATTTCAGAAGAAGTAAAATGCTCTTGACCACGCATCTTTGCCATCTTTTCTAAGACAATTTGCTTTCCATGAAGACGAAAGCATAGATCCTTAATATGACCTGTTCTTTTACAATAAGAACACCGTCGATCATCTCTCTTAGGTCTAGAAGATGCACCATAAGAAAACTTTATAAAAGAACTCCTTTGTGAAGAGGTCATACTGTTAGTATATGGGTGTCCTAGAGACAATCTTTTGATTAAATAAAGGACACTAAATGTAGAACTTTGTTTGTCGCAAATGAATAAAAAGCACTATTTATCCAGTTTCATATTATGTCTCGATATTATTGTTAATATTATATGAACGAACTGGATAAACCCCTTGGAATAGAATAGGTATCTTTTGAGTATCTGTGATTAGATCACGATCATGAGGATTCAAGGATATCACATGTCTATTCCTAATTATATGTTCCTAGTCTAGAGACACTGAGTTTGGGGATCAGTGATCTCGGGTAAGACTAGTACGACTTATCTACTTGTATATGGATACAAGGTAAAGACCTCATGAGCTACAGATATGGAGATGTCTTAGCTAAAGTCGTGGGTGGACCTATAAGAGTATAGCTCGCACTGAACAGACCCAAAAAGAGACTCAATGAGGAAATCTCACAGATAGTGTCATTAGAGTAATCTCTTTATATTTGGGTATATCTTTCCTTAGACCAGAAGTTATTACCTAGACTGTGTTCTAGAAGGCATGTTTTGATTGTATGCCTCGTCTGCCTGAAACATGGAGACTCATAGGTATACTGTTGGGCGTGTCGTGAAAGGGCATAGGGATAGGGTAATAAGCTGAAGGAATTCGTCAAATCTCTGTGAGAGATTAGGTTATCTGTAAACCGGAGAAATCGGGATGACATTTACAGGGACTCGGGAATCTATGCATAGTAAACGAGATCATGAGATGATCTGCCTTTATAGTCAGTAAATTGAAGATTCCCTATTTCGAGTAAAGCTTACCCCAAACCGCAGGGTTT
>JAVKPL010012174.1:0-57511 GCA_032173675.1 Gastrolobium villosum | reverse complement strand
ATGTGCTTGTGTGCAAATTGCTTGGATTGTATGAAAAATTGTTTGGTCACTGGCCAGTTGACGTGTGTTGGGTTTGGACATCCGCTGGATCATTTCGATGGCGAAATACCAGTTGGAATGCCATGGGGTCGACTCATGGGAGCGACACCAGGATGAGCCAAACGGGGGACATCCGCCGGATAGGTCTCTTGAGGAGTTCCGGTTGGGTTGGCCATGGAGTTTTCTCAACCATGGGAGAAGCTCTAGGATTGTCTCGGGAGTTATATGATGGAGCCTTGAACATGAATCCATGCGTGGATGTTCTTGGTCTCCAGTTGGTTGGTGATATTGTATTGCTTGCATATTATATGATGTTATATTTGCACATTGTGCATATTGGGGGCACCATGTGATGATCATTGGATGGGGACATATATTGCATATGTTTTATGCTTTAGGACTTAGATCATGAACTTGTGCATGTTGAAAATGCCATGCCTTGTATGTTCATGACTACATGTTGAATTCTTTCAATTTGATGTATATGTAGGACTATAGAATCTATTGTATAATTGAGTGAGCATGGGACTTGTCCATTGCCACATTCATTGTAATTGAAGCCTTGGCAAATATGTTGTAAAATGGTCCTTATTTGATGTAAAATGGCCATTATATTAAAGACTTTGTAAATGATGCATAATTGAATGAAAATGTATGTTTGAAGGGCCTAGTGCCTACATTAGAGTATGTTTAAGTGTTGTGTGGAGTACCAAGGGGTTAGGGATGGATTACACAACCTTTCTGGGGCTTAAAATGCTGTAATCTGTCATTTTTGCTGCATAGTAATCGATTACCCAAGCATGGTAATCGATTACCATGCAACAGGGGACGAAAATTGGCTACTGTCTTCACTGGTAATCGATTACTGAGCTTTGGTAATCGATTACCAAGTGAGGTAATCGATTACCCAAAGTTGGTAATCGATTACCAGAACAGAGGAGGTCAAAATTTGGCTACTGCCTCATTTTTGACAGGTGGTAATCGATTACCACCCATTGGTAATCGATTACCACAGTGAAAATTTTGAAAATTCATGTTTTTCTGGACTAAAAGAAAGGGGTTTAACTTGATGGGTAGAACTCCACATGGTACGTGGCTTGAAACCACGCGTAACTAATGTAAAGGGGTAGAATATGGTAAGATATTAAAGGAATTGGATGAGTTTAAATGAGTTGAACAAAAATAAAGATTAGTGGTGTTGTTAAGCTGAATGCTTCCGCGTATTGCATTTACAATTATGGTGTTGTTTTAATTGATTACGGAAAAGGTTATGGTTATGAAAAGGAATATGATAAAAGGAAAAAAGTTTGCCCGTAATTTAATTAACCCAATTACTGTGATTGTAACTGCGCTTAATATCATAATCAATGTTAACAATACCGGTACGTAACGGGCTGTTACAGTGTTGCAGTGGATCCAAGCAAGATTGAAGCGGTGAGTGACTGGGAACGACCTAAGACTGTGACTGAGATTAGAAGTTTTCTGGGGCTTGCTGGCTATTATCGCCGATTTATACAGGGATTTTCTGCAATGGTTCAACCGTTGACCCGATTGACACGAAAGGATACTCCTTTTGTGTGGACCCAGGAATGTGAGGACTGTTTTCTGCTACTTAAAGAGAAATTGACCACTGCTCCGGTGTTGACTCTACCTGATCCGGAGGGTGAGTTTGTGTTATATTGTGACGCTTCTAAGAAGGGTTTAGGGAGCGTACTGATGCAGGAAGGAAAAGTGATTGCTTACGCGTCTAGGCAGTTAAGGCCGCATGAGGAGAATTATCCGACGCATGACTTGGAACTGGCTGCTATTGTGTTTGCCTTGAAAATCTGGAGGCACTTTCTGTATGGGATGAAATTTGCTGTGTTCAGCGACCATAAAAGCTTGAAATATTTGTTTGATCAGAAGGAGCTGAATATGAGGCAGCGTAGATGGGTTGAAATCTTGAAAGACTATGACTTTGAGCTGAAATACCACCCGGGAAAGGCTAATGTTGTGGCAGATGCATTGAGTAGGAAGTCTGTCAATTTATCTCATATGATGATGTGGGACAATGAAGTGATTGAGCAATTTCGTGACATGAAAATAACGGATTTCTTTGCAGGGAGAATGTGTGATATGGAGTTGACTCGGATTGAGAACGAGCTGCACGAGAAAATTAAAGAGACTCAGATTCGCAATGAAAGTATAAAGTATTTGAAAGGCCAGAGTGGCATATCTGTTAATGAACAGGGATTATTATTATATCAGGGCAGGATTGTTGTGCCCAAGGAACTTGCAGAGGAAGTTATGACTGAGGCCCATAAGGGTCAATATGCTATCCACCCAGGTGCCACAAAAATGTACCAAGATTTGAAAGTTAAGTTCTGGTGGCCTGGGATGAAAAGGGATGTTGCTGAATACGTGTCTAAGTGTTTGGTTTGTCAGAAAGTAAAAATAGAGCATCAGAAACCTGCTGGATTACTTCAGCCGCTGGATATACCTGAATGGAAATGGGAGAGTATTTCAATGGATTTTGTTGTGGGATTGCCACGAACTCAAGCTGGTTACGATTCGATTTGGGTTATTGTGGACCGACTCACGAAGTCTGCACATTTTCTACCAGTACGAGTGGATTTCACCACAGAGAAGTTGGCTACACTGTATGTAAAGGAGATTGTTAGACTCCATGGGATACCGATTAGCATTGTGAGTGATCGGGACCCGAAGTTTACTTCGCGTTTTTGGGGAGCTTTGCAGCAGGCTTTTGGCACTCAGCTTCGACTGAGCACTGCTTATCACCCGCAGACTGATGGTCAGACTGAGAGGACCATACAGACACTTGAGGATATGCTGAGAGCTTGCACACTGGAACAGGGTAATGCCTGGGATAGGTACTTACCATTGGTGGAATTTTCGTATAACAACAGTTTTCATTCCAGTCTGGGTATGGCACCATATGAGGTTTTGTATGGCAGGAGGTGTCGTACGCCCACTTGTTGGACAGAGGTAGGCGATAAAGAAAGATTTGGTCCGGATTTTGTGCAGGAAACAACAGTGCAAATTGAAATGATCAGAGAAAAATTGAAACAGGCACAGAATCGGCAGAAAAGCTACTATGACAATAAGCATAGACCGCTGGAATTTGAGGAAGGTGACCATGTTTTTGTACGGTTATCTCCGGTCACAGGTGTTGGCCGTGCGTTGGGTGTGAGGAAGCTGAGTCCACGGTTCATTGGGCCGTATCAAATTATGAAAAGAGTGGGATTGGTGGCCTATCAGCTTGCCTTACCCCCGCAATTATCCAATTTACATGATGTTTTTCATGTGTCGCAATTGCGACGTTATGTTCCGGATGAATCACATGTGGTGATACCGGATAATATTGAAATCAGGGAGAACTTGAAGACTCCCATCGGTCCTATTGCCATATTGGACCGCAGTGAAAAGAGATTGAGAAGTAAGATTATTCCCATGCTGAAGATTCAGTGGGAAGGCCGCACACCTGAGGAGGCTACTTGGGAGCGGGAGGACGAGATTCTCCGGCTGTATCCTGAGTTAGCGAGCAGGTATGATCTAATTTTGCGGACAAAATTTCTAAAAGGTGGGGTGAATATAACACCTCATATATTTAAATGTGAATTTTTATATTATAATGTGAAATGAAAGTTGGTGGATAAGTGAAAATCCGTGAATTATGGCCAAAATGGGCAAAAAGGGCAAAATGGTAATTGACCAGCCGTGTGTTCTGAGGCATAAATACTGAGTTAGAGATTTCATATGACAAAAGTAATGCTGGAAATGGAATCAGGGCGGAAAATTGAGTGAATAGGCAAATTTGGGAAAAGTTGATGAATAGTGATTTTTAAGTGTTAAATACTGTGGTGTGAGTGTACCGATAGGTGTGAAAATTTTATCAATATTTTGGAGAAATAAAAATATGTCATGGACTGGAAAAATATGTAGATTAAGAATTTATGATCGGAATTTTTATCGGGATTAAAGTTAGATCGCGTATGGGACCCGTGGGACCAAAAACCCACTTGGCCCACTCACCCCCACGCCTTCTTTCCCCTTTTTCTTTCTTCTTTCCCGTGAAGATCCACCATTCACAACCAAAAACACCATTTCTTCTCCATTTTGCCATTTCTTCATTTCTTCACCAAATCGCTTGATTTTGGTGTCGAAATCTATTGTAAACAACCTTCTAGATCCATTGGTAACACTCCCAAGCCTTGAATCCATCTCTTTGCTTCGTTTTTGGCCAAGAACAGATCCGACCCACTTGTGTTCTTGGAGTTTTGTTGGAGTTTTGGTCTTCCTTTGGCTTAGTGGAGCCTTGGTGGTGAGCATACACTTGATTGTGAGTATATTTGTGGTTGATTTTGTAGATCTAGGAATTTATGCTTTAAACCTGGTCTTAGAATCATGCTTGTAAGCTAGAAATGCTATGATAATTTTTGGTGAAAAAGTTAGGTTTTTAACTTAGGAAAATTTGAGGAATTTTCATGAAAATTGAGGTTTTGTGTAATTTGGATTTGATGATTGTTGTAGGGTGCCTCACACGGACGTGATTGTGAAAGGTTGAATTGGAGCATACGTTTGGAACGGATTTGCTAAGTGTTGAGGTAAACCCTTGGAACTTGGGTTTAATCCCTAGTGTGCTCCACCACACCTAGTGGAAGGTTGTGGTTGGATTATGTGTTTATGGCATTGTGTGATTGTGTGCTTGTATGCATATTGCTTGGATTTTATGAAAATTGTTTGGTCACTGGCCAGTTGACGTATGTTGGTTTGGACATCCGCTGGGTTCATCCTGTGTGAGAATGCCAGTTGGATATGCCATGGTGTCGACTCTGGGAGCGACACCAGGATGATCCAAACGGGGGACATCCGCCGGATAGGGCTCATGAGGAGTTCCGGTTGGGTTTTGCCATGGAGTCTTCTCAACCATGGGAGAGGCGCCAGGATTGTCTCGGGAGTTATATGATGGAGTCCTTGAACATGAATCCATGCGTGGATGTTCTTGGGTTGTCTCCAGTTGGTTGGTGATATTGTATTGCTTGCATATTACATGATGTCATATTTATACATTTGAGTGAGCCATGGAGTGGAGAGAGCCTCTAGCTCCATTGGTTTACTGAGATATATTTGTATATCTCACCCCGTGTTTGGGGGACCACATTTCAGGTCACTATGAGCCGGGAGGAGCTTCGGGCAAGAAGCCCGCTTAGTGGACAGTGGATTTGCATGCGGTGCATTGGGATTGCATGACATTTTGGAGGAGGGCTATGGATTGCACATAGCATGACATTAGTATTTTGAGACTTAGGTCATGAACATATTGCATGATGTTATTGCCATGCTTTTTGTAGTGTTCATGATGGTATACTAAGTCTTGTTTATTGCTTATTATTCATGACATGGATAATTGTATATTTTGAGTGAGCATGGGACTTGTCCATGGCCACATTCATTGCCTTTGAAGTCTTGATGATTATGTTGTAAAAATGGTCCATATTTGTATGTAAATGGCCATTACTTTGAGGACTTTGTAAATGATGTATATTTTAAGGAAAATGCATGATGGAAGGGCCTAGAGCCTACATTAGGATGTGTTTAAGTGTTGTGTGGAGTACCAAGGGGTTAGGGATGGATTACACAACCTTTCTTGGGCTTAAAATGCTGTAATCTGTCACTTTTGCTGCATAGTAATCGATTACCCAAGCATGGTAATCGATTACCATGCAACAGGGGACGAAATTTAGCTACTGTCTTCACTGGTAATCGATTACTGAGGCTTGGTAATCGATTACCATGTGAGGTAATCGATTACCAAAGGCTGGTAATCGATTACCAGAACAGAGGAGGTCAAAATTTGGTTACTGCCTCATTTTTGACAGGTGGTAATCGATTACCACCCACTGGTAATCGATTACCACAGTGTAATTTTCGAAAATTCAGGTTTTTCTAGACTAAAAGAAAGGGGCTTAACTTGATGGGTAGAACTCCAAATGGTACGTGGTTTGAAACCACGCGTAGATAACGTAAAGGACTACAACTTGGTAAAATGTGAGAGTAAGATGGTGAGTTTAATTGAATTGAAATAAAAGAAGGATTAATGATGTTAGTAAGATGTATGATTCCGCGAGTTGCATTTACAATTATAGTGTGGTTTTAATTGATTACGGAAAAAGTATTGATGTAAGAAAAGGAATATGATAAAAGAAAAATTTGCCCGTAATTTAATTAACCCAATCACTGTGATTGTAACTGTGCTTAATATCATAATCAATGTTAACAATACCGGTGTACAACGGGCTGTTACACCTCACACCCTTGTAGGGTGTGACTTATACTTAGATGGTCGAATTCCATTGGGAATAGAACTCCCGGAACCAATCTCTCAAACTGAAGTTTTACCGATTTCCCCAAATCTACCCAAAACGTAAACCGTAATGCAGAAAATGAAAAAACTATGAAAAGACGCGTCTGCAGAATCAAATTCCGATGCAGAATCAAAGGTGCAGAAATCGGAATCAGAAACACAAATGAGTTCAAACGCAGAAACAAGACAGATGCGCAAAAATAAATATATTTTTTTGTTTTTTTTTTTTAACAGAAACGAAAATTAAAGAAAAAGAAGATGATCAAGAATCAGAAAACGATTTAGACCGATGCCATTTCCCTGGAAACGGCGCCAAATTTGACACGAGCTGACGAACTCGCGCAAATTAAAAATTATTTTTAATTAGGGTTCAGAAATTCGCAGTAAAATGGAAACCGTAATGCAGAAAATGCAAAAACTGAGAAAAGACGCGTCTGCAAAATCAAATTCCGATGCAGAATCAAAGGTGCAGAAATCGGAATCAGAAACACAAATGAGTTCAAACGCAGAAACAAGACAGATGCGCAAAAATAAATATATTTTTTTCGATTTTTTTTAACAGAAATGAAAATTAAAGAAAAAGAAGAAGATCAAGAATCAGAAAACGATTTAGACCGATGCCATTTCCCTGGAAACGGCGCCAAATTTGACACGAGCTGACGAACTCGCGCAAATTAAAAATTATTTTTAATTAGGGTTCAGAAATTTGCAGTAAAATGGAAACCATAAGTCGTCTCTCAAAGAAATTGATTTGGTAAAAATCGCTTATGAAAATAGAAAATAAAAGGGGGGTTTTGGATTTCGGTTGAATAAAAGACAGAATATAAGAACTGGGATTAAAACTTCGTAATTAAAATTAACCAACCTAAGGTTAGGAATCCTAGGATGTCCTTCATTGGATAAAAATTACCAAATTCACGAATGATCTCAATTGAATCAAAATCCTTATTTTCAATTGAGAACAATCGGATCATCAAATCTGATGATTATTCCTTTTCCATAATCGCAATTGCGAACCTCAAATCGAATATCCACAATCTCACGATATTGATTTGAGTTAGGTTAAAGAAACGAATCTGGTTAGAGATTGATCGCAGATCCTCTAGATAGATCCATGGAATCCCTTCCCCTTAGGTTGATTAAAAGGGGTTTAGCCTAGCATGGCTAGGATAAACATGATTAAAATTAAAGAAAAAAGAAGAAAAAGATAAAGAACGCGAAGAACGCTTCAGAGAAAAAGTACTTGATCCTCAATTTCAAAAATTCAGAATGAATAATAGTTTCCTACTCCGCCGTCATATACCCCTACCCAAATCGGGTTAGGGTTTAGTTCTGATAGGCCAATCTGTCCAAAAGTACGAAATATAACAAATAAATTAAAATAAAACTAAAACTTGGCTTTGGGCCACTTAAGTAATGGGGTTTTAATTTAAATGACAAGTCTAATAATAAAATAAAACTTCAGCAAAACGTGTCAATCAGACAACTGTGGACCGAGATATGGCCAAAATACAGAAGTAACGTAAAGCTGAAAAATTTTGACGAAAATAAATTAAACCCAATCAAAAACTAAAAATGTAAATTAACTTAAAACATCATTATTTTATTCAAATAAATCCTAAAAATACTAACCAAGAGTAACAAATAAGTGCAATAAAATATGAGTTATCACGCTGATAGCGCCAATGTCGCGCCAGTAGCGTGTTGGATTAAATCTTGTGTTTTTTTGTGCTTCTCAATTGGAGGCATTTCATACTCTTACTATTATGGCAGGAGTGGCTAATGTTTTTTTTCCATTAAAAAATGTGTTACCCATTATATGCTAATTAAATACAAGTCAAAGAACAAAATAGTAAAACAGTGGTATTGCCAGCATATTCAGAAGCCATAAGGAGGAGGAGCACCCTCAGCCATTGCAAGAGTTTTTTTTTCTTAATTCATTTGAAGTATTGCCTAAAATATATATATAATGTTGCTGGAGCATACCTCATATGTGCATTTAAAGGAAATAATGAAGGTCATTAAAATTAAAAAAACAAACAAAAAGGAAAAAAATCGTGAAGAATAAATATAATAAGCGCATGTAATAAATGCAAAGTAGGATTCCTTTTTATAAATATTTAATTTTCAATAAAGAAACCTAAAAGTGGTAATAATTAAAACGGTAATAAAAAAAATAGAATATCGTTATCATGAAAATCAAATCAAATCAAATTTCAATATTAGATTTAATAAATCCAGCTAATCAATGCAGAATAACAAGTGAGGTTCAAATTCTATAAATTATACCACTTCATCTCCTCTGAAGTAAACTTTCTCTTTCTGTCTACATATCTCTCTCTCCCTCCCTCTCTTTGTCTCTCTTTACATCTGTTTGCCAAGAATGGTTGCTTTTTTCTTAATAGTGACTCTAGTTTTTTTCTTTTTGTATATAATAGAGACTCTGGTTTTTTTCTTTTTGCATAAAGCTTTTTCTCTTTTAGCACCTGCAACACAATCTTCAAGTGCTCGGTATGCTCCTCCTCTGTCTTGGAGTAGATCAAGATGTCGTCAATGAAGACGATCACAAACTGATCCAGGTACGGCTGGAAAATCCTGTTCATGTAGTCCATAAACACTGCGGGTGCATTGGTGAGTCCGAACGGGATCACCAAGTACTCGTAGTGCCCGTACCTCGAGCGAAATGTTGTCTTTGGGACATCCTCCGGCTTTACCCGTATCTGATGGTAACCGGACCGGAGGTCGATCTTTGAATACACGCAAGCACCCCTGAGTTGATCCAGCAAATCATCTATGCGTGGAAGAGGGTACTTGTTCTTGATTGTCACCTTGTTCAATTGTCTGTAGTCGGTGCACAACCGCATGGTCCCATCTTTCTTTTTCACAAAAATGACCGGTGCTCCCCAGGGAGACACACTCGGCCGAATAAAATCTTTTGCTGAAAGCTCCTCGATATGCTTCTTCAGCTCCGCCAACTCTGGTGGCGACATCCGGTATGGAGCCAACGAGATAGGCCCCACACCAGGCAATAAATCTATGGAGAACTCTATCTCCCTCTGCGGTGGAAACTCAGGAATCTCCTCAGGAAACACCTCGAGGAATTCCCTCACCACAGGAATGCCAGTGAGATCCTCCTGTGTCCCACTCACCAAACCTCCCAACATGACATAGCCAAATGCCCCTGCTCTCAAGGCCCTCCTCGCCTGCAGGACTGAAATGAACGGTGAGGAACTGGCTGTGGACCCACCCGGAGACATCACCACTTTCTTGGCACAACAGTCAATCATTGCACAGTTTCTGGACAACCAATCCATGCCCAGAATAATTTGAAGATTGGCCATCGGTAATCCTATCAGATCTACCAAGATGTCACGGCCATCCCACTGGAACGCTACATCGCGATGAACAGTGGAGGTCAAACATTTTTCTCCGGTGGCGGTGGTAACCCGCATCGGTGGAGAAAGCACATCACTGGGCAACTCAAGCCCCACAGCAATAGGGGTAGCAACAAAAGAGTGCGTTGCCCCGGAATCAAACAAAGCATCAATAGCTGATCCACCAATGGTAACAGTACCTCTGACCAGGTTCGGAGCTCTGTCCGATTGCTGACGATCAAGTGTGTAGACTCGTCCGGTGGTAGGCGGTACTGCTGGTGCCCCAGTAGGAACCATCTGCAATGGCACAGCCTGCACTGCAGCAACTCTCGCCGTCGGGCAATCTCTGGAGTAGTGGCCCTCCTTGCCACACTGGAAGCAAATCAGCTGACCGGTAGAGCACGGCCCAAAATGTGACTTCCCGCATCCAGAACATCTGGGAGCAGGAGGTCTAGCTGTGTTCCCCTGAGCAGCAGTCTTTCTGAACTGATTTGGCGCTTGCTTAGCCGCCAACGGTGGTTTGCCCTTGCCCTTGTTGGCAAAGTTCTTGTTCTTCCAGGGAGTAGAACCACCAGCGCTCTGTGGCACCTCAATCTTGGCCCTCTTGGCCTGACTCGCTCGGCAGTAGTCCTCGATGTCGCGGCACTGCTGCACCAACGCTCCGAAGTCTCTCGAAGCAGAACCAGCGAGGTGTCCAGCAATATCCTCATTAAGTCCCCTCCGGAACTTAGCAGCCAAGAATGTAGGAGTAGGCCTCGCCATGCGGAAATGAGAGAACTTGACCAGTTCATTAAACTTGGCCAGGTACTCGTCGACAGACAACGAGCCCTGCACCAACCGGTCAAACTCCCCCTGCTTCCTCTCCTGTGAGTCATAAGGAAAGTATTGACCCAAGAAGCTCTCCTCGAAGAATGGCCACGTCATCACATGGCCCTGCATCTCGTAGACCTGAGATAGGTTGGTCCACCACTCATGGGCCTCGCCCTCCAGCATGTATGTGGCGAACAGCAGCTTCTGCGGATCGGTGCACTGCATGATCCGGAAAATCTTGTCCAGCGCCTGTAACCATCTGGCAGCAGCAATGGGATCATACGATCCGTCGAAGGTAGGTGGCTTATGCTTGCGGAAAGCATTCAGCCGGCGATCGATCTCGTCACGATCCTCAGCGAGTACGGGGATAGTCTGCATAGCCCCCGTCAGATGACTACCCTCACCCATCTGGCTCTGGGTGTCCTCCTGTTGACTAGGCGGAGGTGGAGGCGGTGGCGGCGGTGGAGGTGGTGGAGGACCCTGGCCCGCAGCAGGACCAGCCCTCAACTCCTCCAACATGACCCTCATCATAGTCATGTTGGCCATCCGGTTCTCCTCCAGAACCTCTGCCGTGGTTTGCCGGTTCGCATCTCGAATAGCGTCCAGCATTGCCCGGTTCGCCAGCCTCGTGGCTTCCTGGTCGGCTAGTCGGGCCGCCTGCATCTCAGCTAATGCAGCCAGGACAGGATCCGTCTGATCCTCGCTCGTACTCGTGTTCCTCCTTGGTGGCACCATGACTCTGCACAAGTTACACAAAGAATGAGTTGATCAGGCCCACGCCAAGTGGTCACATATGCATTATCGTAACGCACACCAGTCAGAGTGAACACAAAGTAGACACGCAACGACACATCCTAAGTTATTGCAATACATACAGGCTTTTCCCTAGAAAGTGCTCTGATACCATAAAATGTAACAGCCCGTGTTAACCCGGTCTGTTAACACACTATCGTATTAAGCCACGCTTAATTAAAATGCGGAATAACTTTTTCTTTAATTCAATTATGACGTCATTAACTTAACCAACTTGATTACTTAATCATTTATCATAAAAATACTGCCTGTATGTAAATTGCAAGACAACTAACTGAATACCTCATAAATAAATATCAAGTGAGTATCTAAAAACCACAGGACTACAACATGCAGCCTGGGTCAAAATCCTGATACTTTAATTACAACATGATTAGAAAGACAATAACGCAATCATGTGGCATGGACAAACCCCATGCTCACCAAATAAGGCAACAAGGCCCAATAGCAGTCATAAGATAAACTCAGCAGAAAACATAAACAACAATATGAAAACATAACAGCAGTCAGCATATCATCAATCAGCTCAACTCTGGCCTCCTGCCACCTGAGCCCTCAACATTACCTGATCCTGAAATAAGCGTCCCCAAACGTGGGGTGAGATCTCTAACAAGAAATCTCAGTAAGACAAGGGGTCCTCAAGGAGTCTCCACCCCAAGTTCACTTACATGTGTAATATAAGTTCTAAAAACAGTATTACAGTATAAGTTCTAAAATCATGCGATGCAGCAATTAATCATGTCATGTGTGCTTTCAAATCTACTGGCCAGAGAAATGTAGGAATACGTCTATGCCTACATGAGTACATGGATACTACCTGCACCTCACCCACATGCTTCTCCATCTTGTATGTACTACATACTCAGGATTGCCGTCTAGGTGGACAACACATGCATATCATAAAAGCTCATTACATATAAACAGCTCAACAGCATTTCCAAAATAATCAAAGCATGTAACACAGCATGCATAAACCCATCCCCATGGGACATGGTGGAACATCAAAATGGCTAAACCGAGGACACGAAAGCTTACCTTGCAAGCTAGCTATCCAAGCCAAGAGTCCAACCACTCACTAGTCCTCAAACAGCAGTATCACAATCTGATATGGACCATTAACAAGTCAATATAAATGTATCACATGCATACAACTTAAAGACTACGCCTTTCCTTTACGTTTTACGTCTTAAGGCTTCCAACAAAGCCATAAGCCCTTAATCATATGATTCTGACTTAGTCCATTTATTACAGAAGTTCAACTTCCTTAAACTAGGGTTCACACACACCCCATAGCTTACTGTTCATACAGAAAAGCTACTGTCTGCGCAGAACCCAGGATATCCGGATATCAGAAGGGGCATATCCGGATATGCCATATCCGGATATCACACTGGACATATCCGGATATGTCATATCCGGATACCCAGATCCCATATCCGGATATCAATATCCGGATACCATATCCGGATACTGATATCCGGATATCTGTTCGACAAATATCCGGATATCTCACGACAGAATGCAGTTTCTGCATTTCGTGAATATCCATCCCAAAGATCCAACTTTTAACACATGTACACGTTAAAGCATGCATCTTTAAGCATATTTAGGTTTACTTATGTGTTAGTTACTTGTTAAACCCATTAACATACCAAGATACCACCTTTAGGCCATAAAAACACATGATCAAGTTAAGGTGACTTACCCCAAAGCTTGGTCAGTAGTTCAAGGTGCCTTTGGAGCTCTCAATACTGCACACAAGTCCAGCACACCCAAGGACACGAAAATGCCACACCAAAGGTTGGTTCTTGGCACCAAAGGAGGCTTCTTGGAACCTCCACTACCAAGGGAACACTCACAACTCCCCCTCACACAACTCAACACTTCAGAACAGACCTCACAACACACTCTACAATGGCTGAGAGTGCAAAAATGCAGCCCCACACTCCCACAACCCACTCTACTATGTGTTTGTAAGAAGAAGAGAGGAAGAATAAATGAAGAATTGGTCCAAGGCTCAAGAATGGTGAAGGAGAGCAATGAAACAGTGAATACTCCCTTCAGCCACCAAACACTCCCGTATGACCAATATGCTGCCTAGGGTTGTGTGCTAGTGTGTCTATTTATAGGCACATGGTCACTAAACGCGCAGTATTAGCCTTAATCGCAAAGTAAAAGATCTTGATCTCAAACTTCGGATTCTAGACCTACACATTTTTCTAAGATTTTTCATATTTTTATTTTATTTTTCGGAGCACCTTTCCGGTACGCGCTTTTCCATAGCCAGTATCAGTTCTGGCATCAGATTACGTTATTTTGACTTGAAACTTGTTTTACAAGTCCTACATAATATTCTAGTAATTATCATGCATTCGTTATAATTTTTCGGGATACTTTTCTGGTACGCATTTATACCGAGTAGCAGAACCGGTATCTGCGCTTTTCTTCCGAAAGCGACTTTCAGCATTCTTACTCACTCAATATAATTATCTAAGCCCATTAATAATTATTAGGGTCAATTATGGAATTATTTCCTAATTATCATAATTAATTCACTAATTACCTTAATTAGCGGTGCAGGTTCTTACATTCACCCCACCTTTTTAAGGATTTTGTCCTCAAAATCAGAAACATACCTGTCTCGAAAGTCGGGATACTGTCGGAGAAGCTCATCCTCTCGCTCCCAGGTACACTCCTCAGGACTACGCCCAGTCCACTGCACCTTGACCATCGGAATGATCTTGCTCCTAAGCTGTTTCTCGCCTCGATCGAGAATCTTGAGCGGTCCGACGGGAGTCTTTAGGTTCTCCCGAACCTCCACATCATCCGGCTGCACCACGTGCGAAGGGTCTGCTATGTATTTTCGAAGCTGAGACACGTGAAACACGTCGTGGATGTTGGCGAGGTTCGGAGGTAAGGCGAGTCGATAGGCAACTGGTCCTACTCTACCAAGGATCTGGTAGGGCCCTATGAATCGCGGGCTCAACTTCCTCACGCCGAGTGCCCGTCCAACACCGGTGACAGGTGAAAGTTTCACAAACACGTGCTCACCCTCACTGAACTCCAGTGGTCGATGCTTGACATCGTAGTAGCTCTTCTGGCGATTCTGCGCCTGCTTCAACTTTTCCCTGATCATATGGATCTGTAGTGTAGTATCTTGGACAAAGTCCAAGCCGAAAAGTTCCTTATCTCCAACCTCAGACCAGCAGGTAGGAGTCCGACACCTCCGACCATACAGCGCCTCGTAGGGTGCCATGCCCAGACTAGCATGAAAACTGTTGTTGTATGAGAATTCAACCAACGGAAGGTACCTATCCCATACAGAACCCTGCTCCAACGTGCAAGCTCTCAGCATGTCCTCCAATGTCTGGATGGTCCGCTCAGTCTGTCCGTCAGTCTGAGGGTGATAGGCGGTACTCAATCTCAACTGCGTACCAAAAGCCTCCTGCAGCGCCTCCCAGAACCGAGATGTGAACTTCGGGTCCCTATCACTGATGATACTCTCGGGCACCCCGTGAAGCCTCACAATCTCGCGGACATATAGCTTGGCCAACTGCTCTGTAGTGAAGCTCACCTTCACTGGAAGAAAATGGGCAGACTTGGTCAATCTGTCCACTATGACCCAAATAGAGTCGCAACCAGCCTGAGTTTTAGGCAACCCCACCACGAAGTCCATGGAAATACTCTCCCACTTCCACTGTGGAATCTCCAGAGGTTGAAGTTTACCAGACGGTTTCTGGTGCTCGATCTTCACCTTCTGACAAATCAGACACTTGGACACGTAGACCGCTATGTCCTTCTTCATGCCCGGCCACCAAAAATTCCTTTTTAAGTCCTGGTACATTTTTGTGGCACCAGGGTGGATAGTGAACCGGCCTTTATGAGCCTCCGCCATAACCTCTTCGGTCAATGGCCCTCGAGGAATAACAATCCTCTTCTGGAACAGCAGCAATCCGTCATCGTTCCAAGACACACCGTCCTGGTTCTTCACATAATCGAGGCACTCTCTTTGCACTTGCGCCTCTTTGATCTTTTCCATCAGCTCATTGATCACTTCCGCTGTCTCCATTTCGAGCAGTGCGCCCCCAAACAAGGAGTTCACTCTCAAGTCTCTGAACTTCTCGATCATCTCGTAGTCGTTCATCATTAAGCTGGATAAGCTCACGGATTTCCGACTCAAAGCATCGGCTACCACATTGGCCTTGCCAGGATGATACCTCAACTCAAAGTCGTAGTCCTTCAAGAACTCCATCCATCTACGCTGTCTCATGTTCAACTCCTTCTGGTCAAACAGATATTTCAGGCTCTTGTGATCACTGAATACAGCAAACTTCATGCCAAACAGGTAATGCCTCCAAATCTTGAAAGCAAAAACAATGGCTGCCAACTCCAAATCGTGAGTCGGGTAGTTCTCCTCATGAGGTTTCAACTGTCTTGAAGCGTAAGCAACCGCTTTCCCTTTCTGCATCAGCACACAGCCAAGTCCTTTACCAGAGGCATCGCAGTACAACTCGAATTGCTCCGCAGGATCAGGAAGAACTAACACTGGAGCAGTAGTCAGTCTCTCCTTTAACTCCTGGAAACACTCCTCACACTCATGTGTCCACACGAATGGAGTCTCCTTTCGGGTAAGGCGAGTCATCGGTAGCACCATCTTGGAAAATCCTTCTATGAACCTCCGATAGTAGCCTGCCAAACCCAAGAAGCTTCTCACTTCTGTAACCGTCTTGGGCCTCTCCCAATCCATCACGGCCTCAATCTTGTTCGGATCAACTGCAACTCCATTAGCAGAAATTACATGACCCAGAAATTTCACCGCCTTGAGCCAAAACTCACATTTTGACGGCTTAGCATAAAGCTTTTTCTCTTTTAGCACCTGCAACACAATCTTCAAGTGCTCGGTATGCTCCTCCTCTGTCTTGGAGTAGATCAAGATGTCGTCAATGAAGACGATCACAAACTGATCCAGGTACGGCTGGAAAATCCTGTTCATGTAGTCCATAAACACTGCGGGTGCATTGGTGAGTCCAAACGGAATCACCAAGTACTCATAGTGCCCGTACCTCGAGCGAAACGCTGTCTTTGGGACATCCTCCGGCTTTACCCGTATCTGATGATAACCGGACCGGAGATCAATTTTGGAATACACGCAAGCACCCCTGAGCTGATCCAGCAAATCATCAATGCGTGGAAGAGGGTACTTGTTCTTGATTGTCACCTTGTTCAACTGTCTGTAGTCGGTACACAACCGCATGGTCCCATCTTTCTTTTTCACAAATATGACCGGTGCTCCCCAGGGAGACACACTCGGCCGAATAAAATCTTTTGCTGAAAGCTCCTCGATATGCTTCTTCAGCTCCGCCAACTCTGGTGGCGACATCCGGTATGGAGCCAACGAGATAGGCCCCACACCAGGCAATAAATCTATGGAGAACTCTATCTCCCTCTGCGGTGGAAACTCAGGAATCTCCTCAGGAAACACCTCGAGGAATTCCCTCACCACAGGAATGCCAGTGAGATCCTCCTGTGTCCCACTCACCAAACCTCCCAACATGACATAGCCAAATGCCCCTGCTCTCAAGGCCCTCCTCGCCTGCAGGACTGAAATGAACGGTGAGGAACTGGCTGTGGACCCACCCGGAGACATCACCACTTTCTTGGCACAACAGTCAATCATTGCACAGTTTCTGGACAACCAATCCATGCCCAGAATAATTTGAAGATTGGCCATCGGTAATCCTATCAGATCTACCAAGAAGTCACGGCCATCCCACTGGAACGCTACATCGCGATGAACAGTGGAGGTCAAACATTTTTCTCCGGTGGCGGTGGTAACCCGCATCGGTGGAGAAAGCACATCACTGGGCAACTCAAGCCCCACAGCAATAGGGGTAGCAACAAAAGAGTGCGTTGCCCCGGAATCAAACAAAGCATCAATAGCTGATCCACCAATGGTAACAGTACCTCTGACCAGGTTCGGAGCTCTGTCCGATTGCTGACGATCAAGTGTGTAGACTCGTCCGGTGGTAGGCGGTACTGCTGGTGCCCCAGTAGGAACCATCTGCAATGGCACAGCCTGCACTGCAGCAACTCTCGCCGTCGGGCAATCTCTGGAGTAGTGGCCCTCCTTGCCACACTGGAAGCAAATCAGCTGACCGGTAGAGCACGGCCCAAAATGTGACTTCCCGCATCCAGAACATCTGGGAGCAGGAGGTCTAGCTGTGTTCCCCTGAGCAGCAGTCTTTCTGAACTGATTTGGCGCTTGCTTAGCCGCCAACGGTGGTTTGCCCTTGCCCTTGTTGGCAAAGTTCTTGTTCTTCCAGGGAGTAGAACCACCAGCGCTCTGTGGCACCTCAATCTTGGCCCTCTTGGCCTGACTCGCTCGGCAGTAGTCCTCGATGTTGCGGCACTGCTGCACCAACGCTCCGAAGTCTCTCGAAGCAGAACCAGCGAGGTGTCCAGCAATATCCTCATTAAGTCCCCTCCGGAACTTAGCAGCCAAGAATGTAGGAGTAGGCCTCGCCATGCGGAAATGAGAGAACTTGACCAGTTCATTAAACTTGGCCAGGTACTCGTCGACAGACAACGAGCCCTGCACCAACCGGTCAAACTCCCCCTGCTTCCTCTCCTGTGAGTCATAAGGAAAGTATTGACCCAAGAAGCTCTCCTCGAAGAATGGCCACGTCATCACATGGCCCTGCATCTCGTAGACCTGAGATAGGTTGGTCCACCACTCATGGGCCTCGCCCTCCAGCATGTATGTGGCGAACAGCAGCTTCTGCGGATCGGTGCACTGCATGATCCGGAAAATCTTGTCCAGCGCCTGTAACCATCTGGCAGCAGCAATGGGATCATACGATCCGTCGAAGGTAGGTGGCTTATGCTTGCGGAAAGCATTCAGCCGGCGATCGATCTTGTCACGATCCTCAGCGAGTACGGGGATAGTCTGCATAGCCCCCGTCAGATGACTACCCTCACCCATCTGGCTCTGGGTGTCCTCCTGTTGACTAGGCGGAGGTGGAGGCGGTGGCGGCGGTGGAGGTGGTGGAGGACCCTGGCCCGCAGCAGGACCAGCCCTCAACTCCTCCAACATGACCCTCATCATAGTCATGTTGGCCATCCGGTTCTCCTCCAGAACCTCTGCCATGGTTTGCCGGTTCGCATCTCGAATAGCGTCCAGCATTGCCCGGTTCGCCAGCCTCGTGGCTTCCTGGTCGGCTAGTCGGGCCGCCTGCATCTCAGCTAATGCAGCCAGGACAGGATCCGTCTGATCCTCGCTCGTACTCGTGTTCCTCCTTGGTGGCACCATGACTCTGCACAAGTTACACAAAGAATGAGTTGATCAGGCCCACGCCAAGTGGTCACATATGCATTATCGTAACGCACACCAGTCAGAGTGAACACAAAGTAGACACGCAACGACACATCCTAAGTTATTGCAATACATACAGGCTTTTCCCTAGAAAGTGCTCTGATACCATAAAATGTAACAGCCCGTGTTAACCCGGTCTGTTAACACACTATCGTATTAAGCCACGCTTAATTAAAATGCGGAATAACTTTTTCTTTAATTCAATTATGACGTCATTAACTTAACCAACTTGATTACTTAATCATTTATCATAAAAATACTGCCTGTATGTAAATTGCAAGACAACTAACTGAATACCTCATAAATAAATATCAAGTGAGTATCTAAAAACCACAGGACTACAACATGCAGCCTGGGTCAAAATCCTGATACTTTAATTACAACATGATTAGAAAGACAATAACGCAATCATGTGGCATGGACAAACCCCATGCTCACCAAATAAGGCAACAAGCCCCAATAGCAGTCATAACATAAACTCAGCAGAAAACATAAACAACAATATGAAAACATAACAGCAGTCAGCATATCATCAATCAGCTCAACTCTGGCCTCCTGCCACCTGAGCCCTCAACATTACCTGATCCTGAAATAAGCGTCCCCAAACGTGGGGTGAGATCTCTAACAAGAAATCTCAGTAAGACAAGGGGTCCTCAAGGAGTCTCCACCCCAAGCTCACTTACATGTGTAATATAAGTTCTAAAAACAGTATTACAGTATAAGTTCTAAAATCATGCGATGCAGCAATTAATCATGTCATGTGTGCTTTCAAATCTACTGGCCAGAGAAATGTAGGAATACGTCTATGCCTACATGAGTACATGGATACTACCTGCACCTCACCCACATGCTTCTCCATCTTGTATGTACTACATACTCAGGATTGCCGTCTAGGTGGACACCACATGCATATCATAATAGCTCATTACATATAAACAGCTCAACAGCATTTCCAAAATAATCAAAGCATGTAACACAGCATGCATAAACCCATCCCCATGGGACATGGTGGAACATCAAAATGGCTAAACCGAGGACACGAAAGCTTACCTTGCAAGCTAGCTATCCAAGCCAAGAGTCCAACCACTCACTAGTCCTCAAACAGCAGTATCACAATCTGATATGGACCATTAACAAGTCAATATAAATGTATCACATGCATACAACTTAAAGACTACGCCTTTCCTTTACGTTTTACGTCTTAAGGCTTCCAACAAAGCCATAAGCCCTTAATCATATGATTCTGACATAGTCCATTTATTACAGAAGTTCAACTTCCTTAAACTAGGGTTCACACACACCCCATAGCTTACTGTTCATACAGAAAAGCTACTGTCTGCGCAGAACCCAGGATATCCGGATATCAGAAGGGGCATATCCGGATATGCCATATCCGGATATCACACTGGACATATCCGGATATGTCATATCCGGATACCCAGATCCCATATCCGGATATCAATATCCGGATACCATATCCGGATACTGATATCCGGATATCTGTTCGACAAATATCCGGATATCTCACGACAGAATGCAGTTTCTGCATTTCGTGAATATCCATCCCAAAGATCCAACTTTTAACACATGTACACGTTAAAGCATGCATCTTTAAGCATATTTAGGTTTACTTATGTGTTAGTTACTTGTTAAACCCATTAACATACCAAGATACCACCTTTAGGCCATAAAAACACATGATCAAGTTAAGGTGACTTACCCCAAAGCTTGGTCAGTAGTTCAAGGTGCCTTTGGAGCTCTCAATACTGCACACAAGTCCAGCACACCCAAGGACACGAAAATGCCACACCAAAGGTTGGTTCTTGGCACCAAAGAAGGCTTCTTGGAACCTCCACTACCAAGGGAACACTCACAACTCCCCCTCACACAACTCAACACTTCAGAACAGACCTCACAACACACTCTACAATGGCTGAGAGTGCAAAAATGCAGCCCCACACTCCCACAACCCACTCTACTATGTGTTTGTAAGAAGAAGAGAGGAAGAATAAATGAAGAATTGGTCCAAGGCTCAAGAATGGTGAAGGAGAGCAATGAAACAGTGAATACTCCCTTCAGCCACCAAACACTCCCGTATGACCAATATGCTGCCTAGGGTTGTGTGCTAGTGTGTCTATTTATAGGCACATGGTCACTAAACGCGCAGTATTAGCCTTAATCGCAAAGTAAAAGATCTTGATCTCAAACTTCGGATTCTAGACCTACACATTTTTCTAAGATTTGTCATATTTTTATTTTATTTTTCGGAGCACCTTTCCGGTACGCGCTTTTCCATAGCCAGTATCAGTTCTGGCATCAGATTACGTTATTTTGACTTGAAACTTGTTTTACAAGTCCTACATAATATTCTAGTAATTATCATGCATTCGTTATAATTTTTCGGGATACTTTTCCGGTACGCATTTATACCGAGTAGCAGAACCGGTATCTGCGCTTTTCTTCCGAAAGCGACTTTCAGCATTCTTATTCACTCAATATAATTATCTAAGCCCATTAATAATTATTAGGGTCAATTATGGAATTATTTCCTAATTATCATAATTAATTCACTAATTACCTTAATTAGCGGTGCGGGTTCTTACATACGTGGTTTGAAACCACGCGTAGATAACGTAAAGGACTACAACTTGGTAAAATGTGAGAGTAAGATTGTGAGTTTAATTGAATTGAAATAAAAGAAGGATTAATGATGTTAGTAAGATGTATGATTCCGCGAGTTGCATTTACAATTATAGTGTGGTTTTAATTGATTACGGAAAAAGTATTGATGTAAGAAAAGGAATATGATAAAAGAAAAATTTGCCCGTAATTTAATTAACCCAATCACTGTGATTGTAAATGTGCTTAATATCATAATCAATGTTAACAATACCGGTGTTCAACGGGCTGTTACACCTCACACCCTTGTAGGGTGTGACTTATACTTAGATGGTCGAATTCCATTGGGAATAGAACTCCCGGAACCAATGTCTCAAACTGAAGTTTTACCGATTTCCCCAAATCTACCCAAAACGTAAACCATAATGCAGAAAATGAAAAAACTATGAAAAGACGCGTCTGCAGAATCAAATTCCGATGCAGAATCAAAGGTGCAGAAATCGGAATCAGAAACACAAATGAGTTCAAACGCAGAAACAAGACAGATGCGCAAAAATAAATATATTTTTTTGTTTTTTTTTTTAACAGAAACGAAAATTAAAGAAAAAGAAGATGATCAAGAATCAGAAAACGATTTAGACCGATGCCATTTCCCTGGAAACGGCGCCAAATTTGACACGAGCTGACGAACTCGCGCAAATTAAAAATTATTTTTAATTAGGGTTCAGAAATTCGCAGTAAAGTGGAAACCGTAATGCAGAAAATGCAAAAACTGAGAAAAGACGCGTCTGCAAAATCAAATTCCGATGCAGAATCAAAGGTGCAGAAATCGGAATCAGAAACACAAATGAGTTCAAACGCAGAAACAAGACAGATGCGCAAAAATAAATATATTTTTTTCGATTTTTTTTAACAGAAATGAAAATTAAAGAAAAAGAAGAAGATCAAGAATCAGAAAACGATTTAGACCGATGCCATTTCCCTGGAAACGGCGCCAAATTTGACACGAGCTGATGAACTCGCGCAAATAAAAAATTATTTTTAATTAGGGTTCAGAAATTTGCAGTAAAATGGAAACCATAAGTCGTCTCTCAAAGAAATTGATTTGGTAAAAATAGCTTATGAAAATAGAAAATAAAAGGGGGGTTTTGGATTTCGGTTGAATAAAAGACAGAATATAAGAACTGGGATTAAAACTTCGTAATTAAAATTAACCAACCTAAGGTTAGGAATCCTAGGATGTCCTTCATTGGATAAAAATTACCAAATTCACGAATGATCTCAATTGAATCAAAATCCTTATTTTCAATTGAGAACAATCGGATCATCAAATCTGATGATTAATCCTTTTCCATAATCGCAATTGCGAACCTCAAATCGAATATCCACAATCTCACGATATTGATTTGAGTTAGGTTAAAGAAACGAATCTGGTTAGAGATTGATCGCAGATCCTCTAGATAGATCCATGGAATCCCTTCCCCTTAGGTTGATTAAAAGGGGTTTAGCCTAGCATGGCTAGGATAAACATGATTAAAATTAAAGAAAAAAGAAGAAAAAGATAAAGAACGCGAAGAACGCTTCAGAGAAAAAGTACTTGATCCTCAATTTCAAAAATTCAGAATGAATAATAGTTTCCTACTCCGCCGTCATATACCCCTACCCAAATCGGGTTAGGGTTTAGTTCTGATAGGCCAATCTGTCCAAAAGTACGAAATATAACAAATAAATTAAAATAAAACTAAAACTTGGCTTTGGGCCACTTAAGTAATGGGGTTTTAATTTAAATGACAAGTCTAATAATAAAATAAAACTTCAGCAAAACGTGTCAATCAGACAACTGTGGACCGAGATATGGCCAAAATACAGAAGTAACGTAAAGCTGAAAAATTTTGACGAAAATAAATTAAACCCAATCAAAAACTAAAAATGTAAATTAACTTAAAACATCATTATTTTATTCAAATAAATCCTAAAAATACTAACCAAGAGTAACAAATAAGTGCAATAAAATATGAGTTATCACGCTGATAGCGCCAATGTCGCGCCAGTAGCGTGTTGGATTAAATCTTGTGTTTTTTTGTGCTTCTCAATTGGAGGCATTTCATACTCTTACTATTATGGCAGGAGTGGCTAATGTTTTTTTTCCATTAAAAAATGTGTTACCCATTATATGCTAATTAAATACAAGTCAAAGAACAAAATAGTAAAACAGTGGTATTGCCAGCATATTCAGAAGCCATAAGGAGGAGGAGCACCCTCAGCCATTGCAAGAGTTTTTTTTTCTTAATTCATTTGAAGTATTGCCTAAAATATATATATAATGTTGCTGGAGCATACCTCATATGTGCATTTAAAGGAAATAATGAAGGTCATTAAAATTAAAAAAACAAACAAAAAGGAAAAAAATCGTGAAGAATAAATATAATAAGCGCATGTAATAAATGCAAAGTAGGATTCCTTTTTATAAATATTTAATTTTCAATAAAGAAACCTAAAAGTGGTAATAATTAAAACGGTAATAAAAAAAATAGAATATCGTTATCATGAAAATCAAATCAAATCAAATTTCAATATTAGATTTAATAAATCCAGCTAATCAATGCAGAATAACAAGTGAGGTTCAAATTCTATAAATTATACCACTTCATCTCCTCTGAAGTAAACTTTCTCTTTCTGTCTACATATCTCTCTCTCCCTCCTTCTCTTTGTCTCTCTTTACATCTGTTTGCCAAGAATGGTTGCTTTTTTCTTAATAGTGACTCTAGTTTTTTTCTTTTTGTATATAATAGAGACTCTGGTTTTGAAAGATCAACGTGAGAAGATGCTTACGGACGACGACGTTTTGGGCTTAAATTCATTCAACCTGAACATGCAAAGAAGCAATGTCCAATCTCGTGCGCAATTGGGTTACAACCACAACATGCAAATAAGCAATATCCAATCTCGTGCGCAATTCGGTCACAACCAAAACATGCAAAGAAACAATGTCCGTTCTCGTGCGCAATCGGGTTACAACCAAGACGTGCAAAGAAGTAATATCCGATCTCGTGCGCAATTGGGTTACAACCACAACGTGCAAAGAAACAATATCCAATCTCGTGCGCAATTGGGTCACAACCAAAACATGCAAAGAAGCAATATCCGATCAGGTGCCCAATTGGGTTACAACCACAACACGCAAAGAAGCAATATCCGTTCTCGTGGTGAGTTGGGTTACTACCAAAACATACAAACAAGCAATATCCGACATCTTCGTGAGTTGGCTCACTACCATAACATGCAAAGCAACAATCGCCGATCTCGTAGGGAATTGGGTTACATCGAAACCATGCTAAATAGCAATGTCCGATCTCGTGGTGAGTTGGGTTACAACCACAACATTCAAAGCAGCAATATCCGTTCTTCTTCCATCACAGATTGTTCTATTTGTCTCACGGATATTGGGTCAAGAGCAATTGGCTTGCCTTGCTCACACGTGTTTCATCGCGATTGCATCACAAAGTGGCTAACGATTCGCAATACATGTCCTTTATGTAGATGCAGTGTCTTGTCTAGGAATGATTAAGTAAACATAACGTACGCTATTTATGCATTCTTGGTCTTTGTTTCAGAGCTTGTGGCTAGCTTGTCTCTTAAATTTTTGTATTGTTCTAGTTCAGTTACTTTTCTTTGGAGTAAGTTGTCTGGGATTTTTGGAGAGTATTGCTCTGTCCCGTGGATTCGTATGGTTTCCTTTTAATTAGCTTTAGAGGTTGTCATTCTTGAAAAAAATCTTGGTTTTTATTTTGTCAAAATGTTTGCATCTTTCTTTGTAATATCCGTTTAATTAGTTTTAATCTTGATTTACTTTTTTTTTCTTGTATTGCATTTGGAAGAGTTATAAGCTTATGCAAAATCTTCACTCTAGAATCTAAAAAGCCTTCTGTTGTATGTAATGACTGGTGTTTGATCTTATACAGATCCATGTTGACACAAAAGATGACATAACATGAACATGATATATTTTTATACAAGGTGAAGAAAGAGAGGACCAATCATATGATCGGATTTTTGCTTCTGGCGCTAAAAATCAAGAGGAAAATAAATATTATAAATAGTGGAACATATTTTATGAATATTTTGAAATTTCCCACTGCTAAAGGAATTGATTTTCTTATTGCTAATGTAGCAGCTGTCTATAATGGATATTTTATGAAAATCTATTTAAGGAAATTTTGTGTAAAATTATTAATTTATTATAATTGATTTACACAATTTTCCATCAATTGATTTAAACAATTAATAATAGTAATTATTTACTATATATTAATGCAAATCTAAGTTAAATCGATAATCGTTAACTACTAGAATTATTATCTTTAACAATTATAATAATGTATTAATTAATAATTTTAATAATTTAATATTTGAGGTTATTGAATGTGAGGATACGGATCTCCTCCTAGTATATTCAACATCAACATCAACATCACCTTTATCCCAAATTAATTGGGGTCGGTGGTAGATGAACCCACATGAAAGATATAAAAATGTTGAAAATAAATAAATAAATAAATAAATAAAAATAATAATAAATATATATATATATATATGTATATATAAATAAATAAAAGTGGAAAGGAAAGGGACAAGAAGAAGTGGGGGAAATGAAGGGGAAAATGACTAAAAAGGGACCATCTGGAACATAGGAATAACCACGGGTCTAATCCTCCACCATACTTATAGCTTTTCTCCATTCCGTTCTAAGACATACCGTCCTCCAATCTATATCCCACTCCATTAAATCTTGTTTTACTACCTTCCCCCAAGTAAGTTTCGGCCGACCTCTGCCTCTTTTTGTGTTGAGCTCTTGGTAACAAACTTCTGTTCTTACAGGAGCATCCAGGGGCCTTCTCATCACGTGCCCAAACCACCTCAATCTATGTTCTCTCATCTTCTCGGCAACCGGTACTACTCCGACCTTTCGTCGAATATCTTCATTTCTTATCTTATCCATTTTTGTGTAACCACACATCCACCTTAACATCCTCATCTCTGCTACTCCCATCTTATGCTCATGTTGCCTATGTGCTGGCCAGCATTCCGCTCCATATAGCATTGCCGGTCTTACTGCCGTTTTATAGAATTTTCCTTTTAACTTAAGGGGGATTTTGCGGTCACACAAAAACCCAGATGCACTGCGCCATTTCATCCACCCTGCTCTGATTCTATGATTAACATCCTCATCAATCTCTCCACCTTTTTGTAAAATGGAGCCTAAGTATTTAAAAGCATCTTTTTTGGGTACCTCTTGACCAATTAAATGCACGGGCTCTTGGTCCCCATCTCGTACCAGAGAAAACTCACACTTCAGATACTCAGTCTTGCTTCGACTTAATGTGAATCCTTTGGATTCCAATGTGCTTCTCCACAATTCAAGTTTTCTATTAACACCCTCCTTTCTCTCATCAATAAGCACAATATCGTCTGCAAAAAGCATACACCATGGCACTTCCTCTTGAATATCTTTTGTTAGTTCATCCATAACTAAGGCAAAAAGATAAGGACTTAGAGCCGACCCTTGGTGTACACCAACCGTGATAGGAAAATAACTTGATGTTCCGTTACAAGCTTTTACACATGTAGTAGCCCCATCATACATATCCTGGATTTCCTTTACATACTTTGATGGAACCTTTTTCTTCTCCAGAACCCACCATAAAACTTTCCTTGGAACCCTATCGTATGCTTTCTCAAGGTCTATGAACACCATATGCAAGTCCTTCTTCTTTTCTCGGTATCTTTCCATAAGTTGTCGCGTCAAGAAAATGGCTTCCATGGTACATCTTCCTGGCATAAATCCAAATTGATTTACAGAAACCTTGGTATCTCTCCTCAAACGATGTTCAATAACCCTCTCCCACAACTTCATAGTATGGCTCATTAGCTTAATGCCTCTATAGTTTGAACAATTCTGTATATCTCCCTTGTTTTTGTAGATAGGCACAATCATACTTTTCCTCCAAGCATCAGGCATCTTATTTGTCAGGAGAATCTTATTGAAAAGATTGGTCAACCATTTTATTGCCACATCCCCTAGGCCTCTCCACACTTCAATAGGGACACCATCAGGCCCCAAGGCTTTATTAGTCTTCATCCTCTTTAAAGCCTCCATAACTTCATGTGTATTAATTCTGCGTACAAATCTTCTATTCATATCATCATACGCGTCCTCCAAGTCCACCTCGCTTGTATCTCCATCCCCATTAAACAGCTTGTTAAAGTAGTTCAACCATCTTTCATTTACATCCTCCATCTCCTCCTAGTATATTATCATAGAAAAAATTTAACCTTGAATCATGTATATCATTATAAAATACCAAACAATATGAAATCAAAATTGGTATTATGCGTACCTTATTGGATCATCACAAAGCCAAAAGAAAGAAGGGACTACATGCCAGATCTTCCTCTCTATCACCTATTTCGATAAAGGCAGCCTCAGCGATGAGAGCATGATGGCTTATGGAGTTTAACTCCAGTATAAATAGGCTAGAGAGAGGACCTAGCTAATAACCCAGAGAAGAGTCTGTGCCCATCTGTGCCCATGGGTCCACCCATCATGGAAAACCAGCGTCACACAAGAGCCTATTACTGTCCAACTATGCCCAATAACATCAGATGCCAGAAGCCCAATCAAATGTGATCGCAATAGGCTTAGTTACAATATTTATATTGATTATAATTGATTTACACAATTTTCCATCAATTTATTTAAACAATTAATAATAGTAATTATTTACTATATATTAATGCAAATCTAAGTTAAATCGATAATCGTTAACTTCTAGAATTATTATCTTTAATAATTATAATAATGGATTAATTAATAATTTTAATAATTTAATATTTGAGGTTATTGAATGTGAGGATACGGATCTCCTCCTAGTATATTATCATAGAAATATTTTAACCTTGAATCATGTATATCATTATAAAATACCAAACAATATGAAATCAAAATTGGGATTATGTGTACCTTATTGGATCATCACAAAGCCAAAAGAAAAAAGGGACTACATGCCAGATCTTCCTCTCTATCACCTATTTCGATAAAGGCAGCCTCAACGATGGGAGCTTGATGGCTTATGGAGTTTAACTCCAGTATAAATAGGCTAGAGAGAGGACCTAGCTCATAACCCAGAGAAGAGTCTATGCCCATCTGTGCCCATGGGTCCACCCATAATGGAAAACCAGGGTCACACTAAAGCCTATTGCTGCCCAACTAGGCCCAATAATATCAGATGCCAGAAGCCCAATCAAATGTGATCGCAATGGGCTTAGTTACAATATTTATATTGGAATATCCATTAACCCAATTAATATTAAAATACAAAACTAATTAATTAATATTGCCCATAAAATAAAATTTCTAACATTCTACTAGTTGGTCTATATTAATTAATTTAATATTATTTTGAAAATCTTTTTAATATTATTTTGACAGTATAGCAAAAGGGTTTTATGTTTATTATGTTGTAGGAAAAGTGATTGTGTAATGTTATAGAGATTCGTTTTGCGTGCCATATTTTTTTCTTTTTCTTTTGTTTTAAAATGTGTGGGCCCCATAAAATATTGTGTGTGGAGGAATAGAGCTGTCAAAACAGCCCCCAGCCCGCGGGCTGGGCCCTATAGCCCCAAGTTTTAACCCCCTTTTTTTTCAGCACACATATGGGAGGGTTATTTTTGACCCTAGCCCCATTAACCCTCATTTCTTTTGGGTTAGGGTGGGGTTAACCGCGGACCAGCCCACTCTTTTTTTTTCTAAACCCTAAAACCCCAATTTCTCATTTCTCTCTCTGGTTTTCTTCTTCCAATTTCTTCTTCTTCACGCGTTCTTCTTCTTCGCAGTTGATACACTTCCTCAAGCAGTTTCTTCATCGTCATTAAGGCTTCCCTCTCTTCAATTTTCTCCTTCATATTCTTCTTCATTGTCTTCGTTGTCACTTGCAGCACGGTTGAACCATAAGGGTCTGAAGATGATGGGAATCAGAACCAGTGTTGTAGCCATGCCAGAGTCCCCCAAGAACACCGTGCTTGACGCTTGTTACTGGAGCTGGTGGTCGCACATGAGCAAACTTTCTGTTCTATGCTTTGATGGGTTTTCCTCAAATTCTTTGTTTTCTTGCTATGGAAAGAGAAAGAGATAGAGAATTTGGACTAGAAAATGACATTTCAGGTTTAGCTTATTCTTTTTAATTGAGGTTTTAATTGAGGTTCAGTGATTTGTAGGTTGTTGGAATTTATAAATTTAGTGGTTGTGAATATGGGTTTTGATAATCTAGATGCATTGATATTTCTAACGCAGGGTTAATGTTTCTAAATTTACTTTAACTGAAAAATTCTGATATTTTTTGTGGGTTCTGTTAGTACTGTAAATGTATAAGGATTTGTTTACAATGTGGCTTTCTAAGACAAACTGAAGCTGTCCAAATAGAAGAACACTATCTATGTGGAGTAAAGGATAATGATACAACATGATATATAGCTTTTGTATATATGTATGCAATTTAATTATCTTAAGTTCTCAACCATTTTTTGAGTAAGGATAATGTTACAGCATGATATATAGCTTTTGTATATATGTATGCAATTTAATTATCTCAACCATTTTTTGAGTGAGGATAATGATACAACATGATCACTTGCAACTTAATTCATGGTAGAGAACATGCCAGGACCTTCTTTGAGTGAGGAAGATGAGATTGAGGGTGGGAATGAGAATGAGGAAGGTGAAGGTGATAATGTTGACGGTGATGGAGGTCATACGGTGGAGGAGCCTAAAACACTAGAGAAAGTTATGGAAAATGTGCAAGAGCTAGATGAGATAACAGAGGCAAAGCATATTGAACATTCAAAGACAGCACCTGCTGAGTTTAGAAGAGCAATTAAGGTTGTTCCAAGTGTTACTCTGATGCAGATTCTCACTTTCCTTGATGATCATTTTTTGAAGGCTTTAGAGAGTGCACAAGAAGTTACCAAGATGGTTGAGGCCACTAGGTTGCATTATCATTCCAATTTCGCTGATAATCGGGGTAATTAATTCCTTGTGTTGTGTTGTGTGTGTGTGTATCATTTTAGTTGATATTGTAGCTGCAGTTGAAGTTTAACCTCTTTAATTGCTAGTTGGACATGAATGGTTGAGCTAATTTTGGACTATATATGTATGCAATTTAATTATCATTTTTTTCCCTGTATTTCTATGCAATTTTGGACTACATTTGTTGGAGGGTTATATAGCTTTTGGCCTTTTGCAAGGGGAAAGTCCTTGAGGTTTTAAAAAACTGGCCTGAGAGGAGTATTCAAGTTATTGTTGTAACTGATGGTGAGCGGATTTTGGGACTTGGGGATGTTGGATGTCGGGTATTTTTGTAGGGGAATCAAACTCCTTAATTTACATTTTACTATGAAAATATAGACATGGTACTAAAAGTAGATGACTAAGCCTTTTCAATTTCTGTTTGATAATATATGACTAATGAACAGTCTTGATCACTGCTTGATAATATATGAATACTTTTGCATTTCAGGTTCCGCCAAATTCAACAGAACCATTAGGAATACTTTTGCATTTTACTCTTAAAAGTGTTGGTAAAATAGAGTTGATTTTTGGCCCGCGGGCTGGCCCTAACCCTTGGGGTTATATGATTTTTTGGCCCGTGCGGGCTGTTTGATATGCGGGCTTTTTGGCACTGGCCCGGGCGGGCGAGGGCCTAACGGGCCGGGCTGGATCAGTCCACAACACAAGAATCTTTTCAAAATCTTGAAAAAGTCACGATTGAAGCAGAGTCTTCTTCCATCACAGATTGTTCTATTTGTCTCACGGAGATTGGGTCGAGAGCTATTGGCTTGCCTTGCTCACACGTGTTTCATCGGGATTGCATCACAAAGTGGCTCACGATTCGTAATACATGTCCTTTATGTAGATGCAGTGTCTTGTCTAGGAATGATTAAGTAAACATAACGTACGCTGTTTTTGCATTCTTGGTCTTAGTTTCAGAGCTTGTGGCTAGCTTGTCTCTTAATTTTTTATTGTTCTAGTTCAGTTACTTTTCTTTGGAGTAAGCTGTCTGGGATTTTCGGAGAGTATTGCTCTGTCCCGTGGATTCGTATGGTTTCCTTTTAATTAGCTTTAGAGGTTGTCGTTCTTGTAAAAAAACTTGGTTTTTCTTTTGTCAAAATGTTTGCATCTTTCTTTGTAATATCCGTTTAATTATTTTTAATCTTGATTTACTTTTTTTTTCTTGTATTGCATTTGGAAGAGTTATAAGCTTATGCAAAATCTTCACTCTAGAATCTAAAAAGGCTTATGTTGTATGTAACGACTGGTGTTTAATCTTATACATATCCATGTTGACACAAAAGATGACATAACATGAACATGATATATTTGTATACAAGGTGAAGAAATAGAGGACCAATCATATGATCGGATTTTTGCTTCTTGCACTAAAAAACTAGAGGAAAATAAATTTTATAAAAAGTGGAACATATTTTATGAATATTTTGAAATTTCCCACTGCTAAAGGAATTGATTTTCTTATTGCTAATGTAGCCAGCTGTCTAGAGATATTGTTTATAATGGATATTTTATGGAAATCTATTTAAGGAAATTTTGTGTAAAATTATTAATTGTTTATGTTTGATTTACACAATTTTTCATCAATTGATTTAAACAATTAATAATAGTAATTATTTACAATATATTAATACAAATCTAAGTTAAATCGATAATCGTTAACTACTAGAATTATTATCTTTAATAATTATAATAATGTATTAATTAATAATTTTAATAATTTAATATTTAAGGAGATTGAATATGAGGATAAGGATCTCCTCCTTCACGTCACCAGATTTCAGGTCAATCGAAGCAAGTTGAACAATAGCAAAAATACCCGATACGTCCTGAAACGACAAAGAAGCAGCATAACGGGTTAGTGAACGACAGAATTTGGCAAAATTAAGGGTCACCTCACACCCTTGAAGGGTGTGACTTATACTTAGATGGTCGAATTCCATTGGGAATAGAACTCCCGGAACCAATCTCTCAAACTGAAGTTTTACCGATTTCCCCAAATCTACCCAAAACGTAAACCGTAATGCAGAAAATGAAAAAACTATGAAAAGACGCGTCTGCAGAATCAAATTCCGATGCAGAATCAAAGGTGCAGAAATCGGAATCAGAAACACAAATGAGTTCAAACGCAGAAACAAGACAGATGCGCAAAAATAAATATATTTTTTTGTTTTTTTTTAACAGAAACAAAAATTAAAGAAAAAGAAGATGATCAAGAATCAGAAAACGATTTAGACCGATGCCATTTCCCTGGAAACGGCGCCAAATTTGACACGAGCTGACGAACTCGCGCAAATTAAAAATTATTTTTAATTAGGGTTCAGAAATTCGCAGTAAAATGGAAACCGTAATGCAGAAAATGCAAAAACTGAGAAAAGACGCGTCTACAGAATCAAATTCCGATGCAGAATCAAAGGTGCAGAAATCGGAATCAGAAACACAAATGAGTTCAAACGCAGAAACAAGACAGATGCGCAAAAATAAATATATTTTTTTCGATTTTTTTTAACAGAAATGAAAATTAAAGAAAAAGAAGAAGATCAAGAATCAGAAAACGATTTAGACCGATGCCATTTCCCTGGAAACGGCGCCAAATTTGACACGAGCTGACGAACTCGCGCAAATTAAAAATTATTTTTAATTAGGGTTCAGAAATTTGCAGTAAAATGGAAACCATAAGTCGTCTCTCAAAGAAATTGATTTGGTAAAAATCGCTTATGAAAATAGAAAATAAAAGGGGGGTTTTGGATTTCGGTTGAATAAAAGACAGAATATAAGAACTGGGATTAAAACTTCGTAATTAAAATTAACCAACCTAAGGTTAGGAATCCTAGGATGTCCTTCATTGGATAAAAATTACCAAATTCACGAATGATCTCAATTGAATCAAAATCCTTATTTTCAATTGAGAACAATCGGATCATCAAATCTGATGATTATTCCTTTTCCATAATCGCAATTGCGAACCTCAAATCGAATATCCAAAATCTCACGATATTGATTTGAGTTAGGTTAAAGAAACGAATCTGGTTAGAGATTGATCGCAGATCCTCTAGATAGATCCATGGAATCCCTTCCTCTTATGTTGATTAAAAGGGGTTTAGCCTAGCATGGCTAGGATAAACATGATTAAAATTAAAGAAAAAAGAAGAAAAAGATAAAGAACGCGAAGAACGCTTCAGAGAAAAAGTACTTGATCCTCAATTTCAAAAATTAAGAATGAATAATAGTTTCCTACTCCGCCGTCATATACCCCTACCCAAATCGGGTTAGGGTTTAGTTCTGATAGGCCAATCTGTCCAAAAGTACGAAATATAACAAATAAATTAAAATAAAACTAAAACTTGGCTTTGGGCCACTTAAGTAATGGGGTTTTAATTTAAATGACAAGTCTAATAATAAAATAAAACTTCAGCAAAACGTGTCAATCAGACAACTGTGGACCGAGATATGGCCAAAATACAGAAGTAACGTAAAGCTGAAAAATTTTGACGAAAATAAATTAAACCCAATCAAAAACTAAAAATGTAAATTAACTCAAAACATCATTATTTTATTCAAATAAATCCTAAAAATACTAACCAAGAGTAACAAATAAGTGCAATAAAATATGAGTTATCACGCTGATAGCGCCAATGTCGCGCCAGTAGCGTGTTGGATTAAATCTTGTGTTTTTTTGTGCTTCTCAATTGGAGGCATTTCATACTCTTACTATTATGGCAGGAGTGGCTAATGTTTTTTTTCCATTAAAAAATGTGTTACCCATTATATGCTAATTAAATACAAGTCAAAGAACAAAATAGTAAAACAGTGGTATTGCCAGCATATTCAGAAGCCATAAGGAGGAGGAGCACCCTCAGCCATTGCAAGAGCTTTTTTTTTCTTAATTCATTTGAAGTATTGCCTAAAATATATATATAATGTTGCTGGAGCATACCTCATATGTGCATTTAAAGGAAATAATGAAGGTCATTAAAATTAAAAAAACAAACAAAAAGGAAAAAAATCGTGAAGAATAAATATAATAAGCGCATGTAATAAATGCAAAGTAGGATTCCTTTTTATAAATATTTAATTTTCAATAAAGAAACCTAAAAGTGGTAATAATTAAAACGGTAATAAAAAAAAATAGAATATCGTTATCATGAAAATCAAATCAAATCAAATTTCCATATTAGATTTAATAAATCCAGCTAATCAATGCAGAATAACAAGTGAGGTTCAAATTCTATAAATTATACCACTTCATCTCCTCTGAAGTAAACTTTCTCTTTCTGTCTACATATCTCTCTCTCCCTCCCTCTCTTTGTCTCTCTTTACATCTGTTTGCCAAGAATGGTTGCTTTTTTCTTAATAGTGACTCTAGTTTTTTTCTTTTTGTATATAATAGAGACTCTGGTTTTGAAAGCTCAACGTGAGAAGATGCTTACAGACGACGACGTTTTGGGCTTAAATCCATTCAACCTTAACATGCAAAGAAGCAATGTCCAATCTCGTGCGCAATTGGGTTACAACCACAACATGCAAATAAGCAATATCCAATCTCGTGCGCAATTCGGTCACAACCAAAACATGCAAAGAAACAATGTCCGTTCTCGTGCGCAATCGGGTTACAACCAAGACGTGCAAAGAAGTAATATCCGATCTCGTGCGCAATTGGGTTACAACCACAACGTGCAAAGAAACAATATCCAATCTCGTGCGCAATTGGGTCACAACCAAAACATGCAAAGAAGCAATATCCGATCAGGTGCCCAATTGGGTTACAACCACAACACGCAAAGTAGCAATATCCGTTCTCGTGGTGAGTTGGGTTACTACCAAAACATACAAACAAGCAATATCCGACATCTTCGTGAGTTGGCTCACTACCATAACATGCAAAGCAACAATCGCCGATCTCGTAGGGAATTGGGTTACATCGAAACCATGCTAAATAGCAATGTCCGATCTCGTGGTGAGTTGGGTTACAACCACAACATTCAAAGCAGCAATATCCGTTCTTCTTCCATCACAGATTGTTCTATTTGTCTCACGGATATTGGGTCAAGAGCAATTGGCTTGCCTTGCTCACACGTGTTTCATCGCGATTGCATCACAAAGTGGCTAACGATTCGCAATACATGTCCTTTATGTAGATGCAGTGTCTTGTCTAGGAATGATTAAGTAAACATAACGTACGCTATTTATGCATTCTTGGTCTTTGTTTCAGAGCTTGTGGCTAGCTTGTCTCTTAAATTTTTGTATTGTTCTAGTTCAGTTACTTTTCTTTGGAGTAAGCTGTCTGGGATTTTTGGAGAGTACTGCTCTGTCCCGTGGATTCGTATGGTTTCCTTTTAATTAGCTTTAGAGGTTGTCATTCTTGAAAAAAATCTTGGTTTTTATTTTGTCAAAATGTTTGCATCTTTCTTTGTAATATCCGTTTAATTAGTTTTAATCTTGATTTACTTTTTTTTCTTGTATTGCATTTGGAAGAGTTATAAGCTTATGCAAAATCTTCACTCTAGAATCTAAAAAGCCTTCTGTTGTATGTAATGACTGGTGTTTGATCTTATACAGATCCATGTTGACACAAAAGATGACATAACATGAACATGATATATTTTTATACAAGGTGAAGAAAGAGAGGACCAATCATATGATCGGATTTTTGCTTCTGGCGCTAAAAATCAAGAGGAAAATAAATATTATAAATAGTGGAACATATTTTATGAATATTTTGAAATTTCCCACTGCTAAAGGAATTGATTTTCTTATTGCTAATGTAGCAGCTGTCTATAATGGATATTTTATGAAAATCTATTTAAGTAAATTTTGTGTAAAATTATTAATTTATTATAATTGATTTACACAATTTTCCATCAATTGATTTAAATAATTAATAATCGTAATTATTTACTATATATTAATGCAAATCTAAGTTAAATCGATAATCGTTAACTACTAGAATTATTATCTTTAACAATTATAATAATGTATTAATTAATAATTTTAATAATTTAATATTTGAGGTTATTGAATGTGAGGATACGGATCTCCTCCTAGTATATTATCATAGAAAAAATTTAACCTTGAATCATGTATATCATTATAAAATACCAAACAATATGAAATCAAAATTGGGATTATGCGTACCTTATTGGATCATCACAAAGCCAAAAGAAAGAAGGGACTACATGCCAGATCTTCCTCTCTATCACCTATTTCGATAAAGGCAGCCTCAGCGATGAGAGCATGATAGCTTATGGAGTTTAACTCCAGTATAAATAGGCTAGAGAGAGGACCTAGCTAATAATCCAGAGAAGAGTCTGTGCCCATCTGTGCCCATGGGTCCACCCATCATGGAAAACCAGCGTCACACAAGAGCCTATTACTGTCCAACTATGCCCAATAACATCAGATGCCAGAAGCCCAATCAAATGTGATCGCAATAAGCTTAGTTACAATATTTATATTGATTATAATTGATTTACACAATTTTCCATCAATTTATTTAAACAATTAATAATAGTAATTATTTACTATATATTAATGCAAATCTAAGTTAAATCGATAATCGTTAACTTCTAGAATTATTATCTTTAATAATTATAATAATGGATTAATTAATAATTTTAATAATTTAATATTTGAGGTTATTGAATGTGAGGATACGGATCTCCTCCTAGTATATTATCATAGAAATATTTTAACCTTGAATCATGTATATCATTATAAAATACCAAACAATATGAAATCAAAATTGGGATTATGTGTACCTTATTGGATCATCACAAAGCCAAAAGAAAGAAGGGACTACATGCCAGATCTTCCTCTCTATCACCTATTTCGATAAAGGCAGCCTCAGCGATGAGAGCATGATGACTTATGGAGTTTAACTCCAGTATAAATAGGCTAGAGAGAGGACCTAGCTAATAACCCAGAGAAGAGTCTGTGCCCATCTGTGCCCATGGGTCCACCCATCATGGAAAACCAGCGTCACACAAGAGCCTATTACTGTCCAACTATGCCCAATAACATCAGATGCCAGAAGCCCAATCAAATGTGATCGCAATAGGCTTAGTTACAATATTTATATTGGAATATCCATTAACCCAATTAATATTAAAATACAAAACTAATTAATTAATATTGCCCATAAAATAAAATTTCTAACATTCTACTAGTTGGTCTATATTAATTAATTTAATATTATTTTGAAAATCTTTTTAATATTATTTTGACAGTATAGCAAAAGGGTTTTATGTTTATTATGTTGTAGGAAAAGTGATTGTGTAATGTTATAGAGATTCGTTTTGCGTGCCATATTTTTTTCTTTTTCTTTTGTTTTAAAATGTGTGGGCCCCATAAAATATTGTGTGTGGAGGAATAGAGCTGTCAAAATAGCCCCCAGCCCGCGGGCTGGGCCCTATAGCCCCAAGTTTTAACCCCCTTTTTTTTCAGCACACATATGGGAGGGTTATTTTTGACCCTAGCCCCATTAACCCTCATTTCTTTTGGGTTAGGGTGGGGTTAACCGCGGACCAGCCCACTCTTTTTTTTTCTAAACCCTAAAACCCCAATTTCTCATTTCTCTCTCTGGTTTTCTTCTTCCAATTTCTTCTTCTTCACGCGTTCTTCTTCTTCGCAGTTGATACACTTCCTCAAGCAGTTTCTTCATCGTCATTAAGGTTTCCCTCTCTTCAATTTTCTCCTTCATATTCTTCTTCATTGTCTTCGTTGTCACTTGCAGCACGGTTGAACCATAAGGGTCTGAAGATGATGGGAATCAGAACCAGTGTTGTAGCCATGCCAGAGTCCCCCAAGAACACCGTGCTTGACGCTTGTTACTGGAGCTGGTGGTCGTATATGAGCAAACTTTCTGTTCTATGCTTTGATGGGTTTTCCTCAAATTCTTTGTTTTCTTGCTATGGAAAGAGAAAGAGATAGAGAATTTGGACTAGAAAATGACATTTCAGGTTTAGCTTATTCTTTTTAATTGAGGTTTTAATTGAGGTTCAGTGATTTGTAGGTTGTTGGAATTTATAAATTTAGTGGTTGTGAATATGGGTTTTGATAATCTAGATGCATTGATATTTCTAACGCAGGGTTAATGTTTCTAAATTTACTTTAACTGAAAAATTCTGATTTTTTTGTGGGTTCTGTTAGTACTGTAAATGTATAAGGATTTGTTTACAATGTGGCTTTCTAAGACAAACTGAAGCTGTCCAAATAGAAGACCACTATCTATGTGGAGTAAAGGATAATGATACAACATGATATATAGCTTTTGTATATATGTATGCAATTTAATTATCTTAAGTTCTCAACCATTTTTTGAGTAAGGATAATGTTACAGCATGATATATAGCTTTTGTATATATGTATGCAATTTAATTATCTCAACCATTTTTTGAGTGAGGATAATGATACAACATGATCACTTGCAACTTAATTCATGGTAGAGAACATGCCAGGACCTTCTTTGAGTGAGGAAGATGAGATTGAGGGTGGGAATGAGAATGAGGAAGGTGAAGGTGATAATGTTGACGGTGATGGAGGTCATACGGTGGAGGAGCCTAAAACACTAGAGAAAGTTATGGAAAATGTGCAAGAGCTAGATGAGATAACAGAGGCAAAGCATATTGAACATTCAAAGACAGCACCTGCTGAGTTTAGAAGAGCAATTAAGGTTGTTCCAAGTGTTACTCTGATGCAGATTCTCACTTTCCTTGATGATCATTTTTTGAAGGCTTTAGAGAGTGCACAAGAAGTTACCAAGATGGTTGAGGCCACTAGGTTGCATTATCATTCCAATTTCGCTGATAATCGGGGTAATTAATTCCTTGTGTTGTGTTGTGTGTGTGTGTATCATTTTAGTTGATATTGTAGCTGCAGTTGAAGTTTAACCTCTTTAATTGCTAGTTGGACATGAATGGTTGAGCTAATTTTGGACTATATATGTATGCAATTTAATTATCATTTTTTTCCCTGTATTTCTATGCAATTTTGGACTACATTTGTTGGAGGGTTATATAGCTTTTGGCCTTTTGCAGGGGGAAAGTCCTTGAGGTTTTAAAAAACTGGCCTGAGAGGAGTATTCAAGTTATTGTTGTAACTGATGGTGAGCGGATTTTGGGACTTGGGGATGTTGGATGTCGGGTATTTTTGTAGGGGAATCAAACTCCTTAATTTACATTTTACTATGAAAATATAGACATGGTACTAAAAGTAGATGACTAAGCCTTTTCAATTTCTGTTTGATAATATATGACTAATGAACAGTCTTGATCACTGCTTGATAATATATGAATACTTTTGCATTTCAGGTTCCGCCAAATTCAACAGAACCATTAGGAATACTTTTGCATTTTACTCTTAAAAGTGTTGGTAAAATAGAGTTGATTTTTGGCCCGCGGGCTGGCCCTAACCCTTGGGGTTATATGATTTTTTGGCCCGTGCGGGCTGTTTGATATGCGGGCTTTTTGGCACTGGCCCGGGCGGGCGAGGGCCTAACGGGCCGGGCTGGATCAGTCCACAACACAAGAATCTTTTCAAAATCTTGAAAAAGTCACGATTGAAGCAGAGTCTTCTTCCATCACAGATTGTTCTATTTGTCTCACGGAGATTGGGTCGAGAGCTATTGGCTTGCCTTGCTCACACGTGTTTCATCGGGATTGCATCACAAAGTGGCTCACGATTCGTAATACATGTCCTTTATGTAGATGCAGTGTCTTGTCTAGGAATGATTAAGTAAACATAACGTACGCTGTTTTTGCATTCTTGGTCTTAGTTTCAGAGCTTGTGGCTAGCTTGTCTCTTAATTTTTTGTATTGTTCTAGTTCAGTTACTTTTCTTTGGAGTAAGCTGTCTGGGATTTTCGGAGAGTATTGCTCTGTCCCGTGGATTCGTATGGTTTCCTTTTAATTAGCTTTAGAGGTTGTCGTTCTTGTAAAAAAACTTGGTTTTTCTTTTGTCAAAATGTTTGCATCTTTCTTTGTAATATCCGTTTAATTATTTTTAATCTTGATTTACTTTTTTTTTCTTGTATTGCATTTGGAAGAGTTATAAGCTTATGCAAAATCTTCACTCTAGAATCTAAAAAGGCTTATGTTGTATGTAACGACTGGTGTTTGATCTTATATATATCCATGTTGACACAAAAGATGACATAACATGAACATGATATATTTGTATACAAGGTGAAGAAATAGAGGACCAATCATATGATCGGATTTTTGCTTCTTGCGCTAAAAAACTAGAGGAAAATAAATTTTATAAAAAGTGGAACATATTTTATGAATATTTTGAAATTTCCCACTGCTAAAGGAATTGATTTTCTTATTGCTAATGTAGCCAGCTGTCTAGAGATATTGTTTATAATGGATATTTTATGGAAATCTATTTAAGGAAATTTTGTGTAAAATTATTAATTGTTTATGTTTGATTTACACAATTTTTCATCAATTGATTTAAACAATTAATAATAGTAATTATTTACAATATATTAATACAAATCTAAGTTAAATCGATAATCGTTAACTACTAGAATTATTATCTTTAATAATTATAATAATGTATTAATTAATAATTTTAATAATTTAATATTTAAGGAGATTGAATATGAGGATAAGGATCTCCTCCTTCACGTCACCAGATTTCAGGTCAATCGAAGCAAGTTGAACAATAGCAAAAATACCCGATACGTCCTGAAACGACAAAGAAGCAGCATAACGGGTTAGTGAACGACAGAATTTGGCAAAATTAAGGGTCACCTCACACCCTTGTAGGGTGTGACTTATACTTAGATGGTCGAATTCCATTGGGAATAGAACTCCCGGAACTGTAACAGCCCGTTGTACACCGGTATTGTTAACATTGATTATGATATTAAGCGCAGTTACAATCACAGTGATAAGATTAATTAAATTACGGGCAAATTTTTCTTTTAACATATTCCTTTTCTTAGATAAACACTTTTTCCGTAATCAATTAAAACCACACTATAATTGTAATTGCAATTTGCGGAATCATACATTTTCTAACATCATAAATCATTCTTTTTATTCAATTCATTTAGACTCACCATCTAACTCTCTCATTTTACCAAGTTATAGTCCTTTACGTTATCTACGCGTGGTTTCAAACCACGTATCATTTGGAGTTCTACCCATCAAGTTAAGCCCCTTTATTTTAGTCTAGAAAAACCTGAATTTTCGAAATTTACACTGTGGTAATCGATTACCAGAGGGTGGTAATCGATTACCACCTGTCAAAAATGAGGCAGTAGCCAATTTTCTCAATCCTCTGTTCTGGTAATCGATTACCAACTTTGGGTAATCGATTACCTCACATGGTAATCGATTACCAAAGGCCAGTAATCGATTACCAGTGCAGACAGTAGCCAATTTTTCGTCCCCTGTTGCATGGTAATCGATTACCATGCCTTGGGTAATCGATTACTATGCAGCAAAATGACAGATTACAGCATTTTAAGCCCCAAAAAGGGTGTGTAATCCATCCCTAACCCCTTGGTACACCACACAACACATAATCATGTCCTAATGTAGGCTCTAGGCCCTTCCATCATGCATTTTCCTTAACTTTAAACATCATTTACAAGGTTCTCAAATAATGGCCATTTACATACAACTATGGACCATTTTTACAACATTACTCATCAAGACTTCAAGGCTATGAATGTGGCAATGGACAAGTCCCATGCTCACTCAAAATATACAGTTATCCATGCCATGAATAATGAAACATAAACAAGACTTAGCATATGAGCATGAACACTAACAAAAGCATGGAAATAACATCATGCAATATGTTCATGACCTAAGTCTCAAAATACTAATGGTATGCTATGTGCACTCCATAACTCCTCCAAAATGTCATGCAATCCAAATGCACCGCATGCCAATCCAATGTCCACTATACGGGCTTCTTGCCCGATGCTCCTCCCGGCTCATAGTGACCTGAAATGTGGTCCCCCAAACACGGGGTGAGATATACGGATATATCTCAGTAAACCAATGGAGCTAGAGGCTCTCTCCACTCCATGGCTCACTAAAATGTACAAATATGACATAATGTAATATGCAAGTAAAACAATATCACCATCCAACTGGAGACAACCCAAGAACATCCACTCATGGATTCATGTTCAAGGACTCCATCATATAACTCCCGAGACAATCCTGGCGCCTCTCCCATGGTTGAGAAGACTCCATGGCAATACCCAACCGGAACTCCTCATGAGCCCTATCCGGCGGATGTCCCACGTTTGGATCATCCTGGCGCCGCTCCCAGAGTCGACTCCACGGCAATACCCGACTGGCATTCTCACAAGGATGAACCCAGCGGATGTCCAAACTCCACTCGTCAACTGGCCAGTGACCACACAATTTTCACACAATACAAGCAATATGCATACAAGCACACAATCACATCATGTCATAACCACATAATCCAACCACAACCTTCCTCTAGGTGTGGTGGAGCACACTAGGGATTAAACCCAAGTTCCAAGAGTTTACCTCAATACTTAGCAATCCGTTCCAAACGTATGCTCCAATTTAACTTTTCACAGTCCCGACCGTGTGAGGCACCCTACAACGATCATTAAATCCAAATTACACCAAAACTCATTTTTCATGAAAATTCCTCAAATTCCTCTAAGTTAAAAACCTATATTTTTCACCAAAATTTAACATAGCATTTCTAGCTTACAAACATGATTCTAAGGCCTTTTCATCTAATAGCATTTTTCCATTTGGGCTCTCTATCATCACACATCTAAAATCAAAGCTTTGAACACAAATTCATAGATCTATGAAATCAACCATCAAAAGACCACAAATATACTTACAATGTGTTGTATGATCACTACCAAGGCTTCACTAAACCATTTGAAGATCAAAACTCCAAGAAATCTCCAAAAACTCAAGTGGGTCGAATCTGAGTTGCTCAAAAACGCGGCCAAAGAGATGGATTCAAGGCTTCTAAGTGTTACCAATGGCTTTGGAAGGTTGTTTACGATAGATTTCAACACCAAAATCAAGCGATTCGGTGAAGAAACGAAGAAATGGTGAAATGGTGAAGGAAATGGTGTTTCTTGGTCTTTTGCAGGGAAGGAGCGCGCAAATGGAGAAGAAAAGAGGAGGAAAGAAGAAGAAAAAGAGGGTGGGGCCAAGTGACTTCGGTCACACGGGTCCCACACGCGATCTAACTTTAATCCCGATAAAATTTCCGATCATAAATTCTTAATCTACATATTTTTCCAGTCCATGACATATTTTTATTCCTCCAAAATATTGATAAAAATTTCACACCTATCTGTACACTCACATCACAGTATTTTAACACTTAAAAATCACTATTCATCACTTTTTCCCAAATTTGCCTATTCACTCAATTTTCCGCCCTGATTCCATTTCCAGCATTACTTTCGTCATTTGAAATCTCTAACTCAGTATTTTTGCCTCATATCACACGGTTGGCAATTTACCATTTTGCCCTTTTTGCCCCTTTTGGCCATAAACCTTGGATTTTCACTAATCCACCACTTTCATTTCACAATATAATATAAAAATACACATTTAAATATTTGAGGTGTTATATTCACCCCACCTTTTTGAAATTTTGTCCGCAAAATTAAATCATACCTGCTCGCTAACTCAGGATACAGCCGGAGAATCTCGTCCTCCCGCTCCCAAGTAGCCTCCTCAGGTGTGCGGCCTTCCCACTGAATCTTCAGCATGGGAATCACTTTACTTCTCAATCGCTTTTCACTGCGATCCAAAATTGCAATAGGACCAATGGGAGTCTTCAAGTTCTCCCTGATTTCAATATTATCCGGCATCACCACATGTGATTCATCCGGAACATAACGTCGCAACTGCGACACATGAAAAACATCATGTAAATTAGATAACTGAGGGGGCAAGGCAAGCTGATAGGCCACCAATCCTACTCTTTTCATAATCTGATATGGCCCAATGAACCGTGGACTCAGCTTCCTCACACCCAACGCACAGCCAACACCTGTGACCGGAGATAATCGTACAAAAACATGGTCACCTTCTTCAAATTCCAGCGGTCTATGCTTATTGTCATAGTAGCTCTTCTGCCGATTCTGTGCCTGTTTCAATTTTTCTCTAATCATTTCAATTTGCACTGTTGTTTCCTGCACAAAATCCGGACCAAATCTTTCTTTATCGCCTACCTCAGTCCAACAAGTGGGCGTACGACACCTCCTGCCATACAAAACCTCATATGGTGCCATACCCAGACTGGAATGAAAACTGTTGTTATAAGAAAATTCCACCAATGGTAAGTACTTATCCCAAGCATTACCCTGTTCCAGTGTGCATGCTCTCAGCATATCCTCAAGTGTCTGTATGGTCCTCTCAGTCTGACCATCAGTCTGCGGGTGATAAGCAGTGCTCAGTCGAAGCTGAGTGCCAAAAGCCTGCTGCAAAGCTCCCCAAAATCGCGAAGTAAACTTCGGTCCCGATCACTCACAATGCTAATCGGTATCCCATGGAGTCTAACAATCTCCTTTACATACAGTGTAGCCAACTTCTCTGTGGTGTAATCCACTCGTACTGGTAGAAAATGTGCAGACTTCGTGAGTCGGTCCACAATAACCCAAATCGAATCATAACCAGCTTGAGTTCGCGGCAATCCAACAACAAAATCCATTGAAATACTCTCCCATTTCCATTCAGGTATATCCAGCGGCTGAAGTAATCCAGCAGGTTTCTGATGCTCTATTTTCACTTTCTGACAAACCAAGCACTTAGATACGTACTCGGCAACATCCCTTTTCATCCCAGGCCACCAGAACTTAACTTTCAAATCTTGGTACATTTTTGTGGCACCTGGGTGGATAGCATATTGACCCTTATGGGCCTCAGTCATAACTTCCTCTGCAAGTTCCTTGGGCACAACAATCCTGCCCTGATATAATAATAATCCTTGTTCATTCACAGATATGCCACTCTGGCCTTTCAAATACTTTATACTCTCATTGCGAATCTGAGTCTCTTTAATCTTCTCGTGCAGCTCGTTCTCAATCTGAGTCAACTCCATATCACACATTCTTCCTGCAAAGAAATCCGTTATTTTCATGTCACGAAATTGCTCAATCACTTCATTGTCCCACATCATCATATGAGATAAGTTGACAGACTTCCTACTCAATGCATCTGCCACAACATTAGCCTTTCCCGGGTGGTATTTCAGCTCAAAGTCATAATCTTTCAAGAATTCAACCCATCTACGCTGCCTCATATTCAGCTCCTTCTGATCAAACAAATATTTCAAGCTTTTATGGTCGCTGAACACAGCAAATTTCATCCCATACAGAAAGTGCCTCCAGATTTTCAAGGCAAACACAATAGCAGCCAATTCCAAGTCGTGCGTCGGATAATTTTCTTCATGCGGCTTTAACTGCCTAGACGCATATGCAATCACTTTTCCTTCCTGCATCAACACGCTCCCTAAACCTTTCTTAGAAGCATCACAATATAGCACAAACTCACCCTCCGGATCAGGTAGAGTCAACACCGGAGCAGTGGTCAATTTCTCTTTTAGTAGCAGAAAACAGTCCTCACATTCCTGGGTCCACACAAAAGGAGTATCCTTTCGTGTCAATCGGGTCAACGGTAGAACCATTGCAGAAAATCCCTGTATAAATCGGCGATAATAGCCAGCAAGCCCCAGAAAACTTCTAATTTCAGTCACAGTCTTAGGTCGTTCCCAGTCACTCACCGCTTCAATCTTGCTCGGATCCACTGCAACACCGCTTGCAGAAATAACATGACCCAAAAATTGCACCTCAGACAACCAGAATTCACACTTAGACGGTTTAGCATATAGTTTCTTATCTTTCAACACCTGCAACACAGTCCTCAAATGATCGACGTGCTCCTCCTTACTCTTAGAGTAGATCAAAATGTCATCAATAAAAACAATTACAAACTGGTCCTAAAACGGTTTGAAAATGCGGTTCATATAGTCCATGAACACCGCCGGGGCATTAGTAAGCCCAAAAGGAATCACTTGATATTCAAAATGTCCATATCTGGATCGGAAAGCTGTTTTAGGTACATCCTCCGGTTTAATCCGAATCTGGTGATATCCGGACCGGAGATCAATCTTCGAAAACACACAGGCACCCCTCAACTGATCTAATAAATCATCAATACGCGGTAATGGGTACCGGTTCTTAATAGTCACTTTATTCAGCTGTCGATAGTCAGTGCACAATCTCATGCTACCATCCTTTTTCTTTACAAATATCACCGGTGCTCCCCACGGAGACACACTCGGCCTAATAAAATTCTTCGCAGATAATTCTTCAATGTGCTTCTTCAACTCAGCCAACTCAAGTGGCGACATCCGGTATGGAGCCAAGGAGATCGGCCCCACACCAGGCAATAGGTCAATCGAGAATTCAATCTCTCTCTCAGGTGGGAATTCCGGTATCTCATCCGGAAATACATCCTCAAACTCATTAACAACTGGAATAGCGGAAATCTCTTCCTTTTTGTCACCCACCAATCCACCCAAAAGAACATAACCCAAATCTCCAGCCTTCAAGGCTTTCACAGTTTGACTTACAGACAAATACAGAGACGGACAAACAGACGGCCTCTCGTGAGATAACAACAACCTCTTCCCGCAGCAATCAATCATTGCGCAGTTCCGAGACAACCAATCCATCCCCAAAATTAAATTGACAGAGGCCAGGGGTAAGATAATTAAATCGATGGTATAACCCCTGCCTAAATAGGGGAACTTCACATCTTCGCATATCCAAGACGATTCACTAACCTCTCCTGTAGCAGTAGTAATACGCATCGGAGGAACCATCCGTGTTACCTTTAGGTCCAACGCCTTAGCCACATAGTCCGCCACAAATGAATGTGTTGCTCCCGAATCAAACAACACAGATAAATCAACATTAGAGAGAAAAATTATACCTTTAACCAAATTCGGAGCCTTTTCAGTACGTTGCGCATTTGTGGTATAAACTCGTCCCACAGTAGGAACAACAGCAATAGGAGTAGCAGCAGTAGTAGCTGGCGGCAAGGCCTGCAGATTCGCAGCCTGCCCCGAAGAAGATGGACAATTTCTAGCAAAGTGGCCACTCTGACCACATCTAAAACAGTTCGACGTACCAGCACCACATACACCTCTGTGGTATTTCCCACACTTCCCACATTGTGGGGTAAAATATCTGTTCGAAGCACCACCACCACCAGTATTTCCACCCCTCTTGAACTGACCAGGAGGCTGCCTAACATGCAACCCCCTACCTCTATTATTATTATTGAAACCCCCTCTGTTAGTATTACCAGAAGGACCAGGTGTCCTCTTAACATCTTGCTCTTTTGCCGACTCAGATTTCGGATACCTCCCATAAACAGTCTCGACCCTCTTACATTGGGTCACCAAATCAGCAAAGTTTCTCACCGCAGTATTAGACATCCTCTTAGCAATCTTCTCACTCAGCCCTCTTTGAAATTTAGCTGACAAAAACTCAGGAGTAGGTAGAGTACCCCCATAATTAGCAAACTTCACAAGTTCATTAAATTTCGCCACATAGGCATCCACAGTCATGACTCCCTGTACCAAATTATCGAATTCACCTTGCTTTGCCTCCCGAACATCACGGGGAAAATATTCTTCATGAAACAGACCTTCGAACAAAGTCCAAGTAAGAACCTCACCCTGAATAACAAATGGGCGAGACACATTGTCCCACCACTCTTGGGCATCACCCTCCAGCATATAAACAGAATACAATAACTTCTGCGGATCTTGGCATCTCATCACCTGGAAAATCTTATCCATACCCCTCAACCAAGCAGTAACCTCCTTTGGGTCCCTTGACCCCAGAAATGCGGGTGGCTTATGTTTCCTAAAAGATATGAGCCTACGCTCATCGTCAGCATTATCAAGCACCTGCCCAGCAGCCCCAGTAGATTGGGCAACAGATGATGGATCAGGAACATAGCTTGGGTCCGTAGTAGTATGATGACTAGCCTCACCAGTGTGGTGACTAGCCCCACTCTCCCCTTGTTGAGGAGTAACAGATGGCGTCGGTGTAGGCGTCACCGTAGCCGTATGTGGAGGTGTATTATCCCTCCTAGGACGACCTCTATCCGCCCTCATCTCAGCCATAAAGGCCTGCATCATATCCTGATTAGTCTTCATCAGGTTTTCAGTCATATTTCTATTTGCAGCCGTTTCCGCCTGCAGAGCATTCAGGACTGCAGTGACCGGATCCGGTGGCAAAGGACCTGCACCACGTGCCCCACGGCGACCTCGTGCCCTACTCATGATATCTGTACATGTAACACAAAGGAATGAGTTGATCAGACCCACACTGAGGAATCACATATACATTAATCATAAATAGTTCACAGATAGCTATGACACACAAGATACAACATACACAAACAATCAGAGTTCCCTAAACAAAACTGCTCTGATACCATAAAATGTAACAGCCCGTTGTACACCGGTATTGTTAACATTGATTATGATATTAAGCGCAGTTACAATCACAGTGATAAGATTAATTAAATTACGGGCAAATTTTTCTTTTAACATATTCCTTTTCTTAGATAAACACTTTTTCCGTAATCAATTAAAACCACACTATAATTGTAATTGCAATTTGCGGAATCATACATTTTCTAACATCATAAATCATTCTTTTTATTCAATTCATTTAGACTCACCATCTAACTCTCTCATTTTACCAAGTTATAGTCCTTTACGTTATCTACGCGTGGTTTCAAACCACGTATCATTTGGAGTTCTACCCATCAAGTTAAGCCCCTTTATTTTAGTCTAGAAAAACCTGAATTTTCGAAATTTACACTGTGGTAATCGATTACCAGAGGGTGGTAATCGATTACCACCTGTCAAAAATGAGGCAGTAGCCAATTTTCTCAATCCTCTGTTCTGGTAATCGATTACCAACTTTGGGTAATCGATTACCTCACATGGTAATCGATTACCAAAGGCCAGTAATCGATTACCAGTGCAGACAGTAGCCAATTTTTCGTCCCCTGTTGCATGGTAATCGATTACCATGCCTTGGGTAATCGATTACTATGCAGCAAAATGACAGATTACAGCATTTTAAGCCCCAAAAAGGGTGTGTAATCCATCCCTAACCCCTTGGTACACCACACAACACATAATCATGTCCTAATGTAGGCTCTAGGCCTTTCCATCATGCATTTTCCTTAAGTTTAAACATCATTTACAAGGTTCTCAAATAATGGCCATTTACATACAACTATGGACCATTTTTACAACATTACTCATCAAGACTTCAAGGCTATGAATGTGGCAATGGACAAGTCCCATGCTCACTCAAAATATACAGTTATCCATGCCATGAATAATGAAACATAAACAAGACTTAGCATATGACCATGAACACTAACAAAAGCATGGAAATAACATCATGCAATATGTTCATGACCTAAGTCTCAAAATACTAATGGTATGCTATGTGCACTCCATAACTCCTCCAAAATGTCATGCAATCCAAATGCACCGCATGCCAATCCAATGTCCACTATACGGGCTTCTTGCCCGATGCTCCTCCCGGCTCATAGTGACCTGAAATGTGGTCCCCCAAACACGGGGTGAGATATACGGATATATCTCAGTAAACCAATGGAGCTAGAGGCTCTCTCCACTCCATGGCTCACTAAAATGTACAAATATGACATAATGTAATATGCAAGTAAAACAATATCACCATCCAACTGGAGACAACCCAAGAACATCCACTCATGGATTCATGTTCAAGGACTCCATCATATAACTCCCGAGACAATCCTGGCGCCTCTCCCATGGTTGAGAAGACTCCATGGCAATACCCAACCGGAACTCCTCATGAGCCCTATCCGGCGGATGTCCCACGTTTGGATCATCCTGGCGCCGCTCCCAGAGTCGACTCCACGGCAATACCCGACTGGCATTCTCACAAGGATGAACCCAGCGGATGTCCAAACTCCACTCGTCAACTGGCCAGTGACCACACAATTTTCACACAATACAAGCAATATGCATACAAGCACACAATCACATCATGTCATAACCACATAATCCAACCACAACCTTCCTCTAGGTGTGGTGGAGCACACTAGGGATTAAACCCAAGTTCCAAGAGTTTACCTCAATACTTAGCAATCCGTTCCAAACGTATGCTCCAATTTAACTTTTCACAGTCCCGACCGTGTGAGGCACCCTACAACGATCATTAAATCCAAATTACACCAAAACTCATTTTTCATGAAAATTCCTCAAATTCCTCTAAGTTAAAAACCTATATTTTTCACCAAAATTTAACATAGCATTTCTAGCTTACAAACATGATTCTAAGGCCTTTTCATTTAATAGCATTTTTCCATTTGGGCTCTCTATCATCACACATCTAAAATCAAAGCTTTGAACACAAATTCATAGATCTATGAAATCAACCATCAAAAGACCACAAATATACTTACAATGTGTTGTATGATCACTACCAAGGCTTCACTAAACCATTTGAAGATCAAAACTCCAAGAAATCTCCAAAAACTCAAGTGGGTCGAATCTGAGTTGCTCAAAAACGCGGCCAAAGAGATGGATTCAAGGCTTCTAAGTGTTACCAATGGCTTTGGAAGGTTGTTTACGATAGATTTCAACACCAAAATCAAGCGATTCGGTGAAGAAACGAAGAAATGGTGAAATGGTGAAATGGTGAAGGAAATGGTGTTTCTTGGTCTTTTGCAGGGAAGGAGCGCGCAAATGGAGAAGAAAAGAGGAGGAAAGAAGAAGAAAAAGAGGGTGGGGCCAAGTGACTTCGGTCACACGGGTCCCACACGCGATCTAACTTTAATCCCGATAAAATTTCCGATCATAAATTCTTAATCTACATATTTTTCCAGTCCATGACATATTTTTATTCCTCCAAAATATTGATAAAAATTTCACACCTATCTGTACACTCACATCACAGTATTTTAACACTTAAAAATCACTATTCATCACTTTTTCCCAAATTTGCCTATTCACTCAATTTTCCGCCCTGATTCCATTTCCAGCATTACTTTCGTCATTTGAAATCTCTAACTCAGTATTTTTGCCTCATATCACACGGTTGGCAATTTACCATTTTGCCCTTTTTGCCCCTTTTGGCCATAAACCTTGGATTTTCACTAATCCACCACTTTCATTTCACAATATAATATAAAAATACACATTTAAATATTTGAGGTGTTATAGGAACCAATCTCTCAAACTGAAGTTTTACCGATTTCCCCAAATCTACCCAAAACGTAAACCGTAATGCAGAAAATGAAAAAACTATGAAAACACGCGTCTGCAGAATCAAATTCCGATGCAGAATCAAAGGTGCAGAAATCGGAATCAGAAACACAAATGAGTTCAAACGCAGAAACAAGACAGATGCGCAAAAATAAATATATTTTTTTCGATTTTTTTTAACATAAATGAAAATTAAAGAAAAAGAAGAAGATCAAGAATCAGAAAACGATTTAGACCGATGCCATTTCCCTGGAAACGGCGCCAAATTTGACACGAGCTGACGAACTCGCGCAAATTAAAAATTATTTTTAATTAGGGTTCAGAAATTTGCAGTAAAATGGAAACCATAAGTCGTCTCTCAAAGAAATTGATTTGGTAAAAATCGCTTATGAAAATAGAAAATAAAAGGGGGGTTTTGGATTTCGGTTGAATAAAAGACAGAATATAAGAACTGGGATTAAAACTTCGTAATTAAAATTAACCAACCTAAGGTTAGGAATCCTAGGATGTCCTTCATTGGATAAAAATTACCAAATTCACGAATGATCTCAATTGAATCAAAATCCTTATTTTCAATTGAGAACAATCGGATCATCAAATCTGATGATTATTCCTTTTCCATAATCGCAATTGCGAACCTCAAATCGAATATCCACAATCTCACGATATTGATTTGAGTTAGGTTAAAGAAACGAATCTGGTTAGAGATTGATCGCAGATCCTCTAGATAGATCCATGGAATCCCTTCCCCTTAGGTTGATTAAAAGGGGTTTAGCCTAGCATGGCTAGGATAAACATGATTAAAATTAAAGAAAAAAGAAGAAAAAGATAAAGAACGCGAAGAACGCTTCAGAGAAAAAGTACTTGATCCTCAATTTCAAAAATTCAGAATGAATAATAGTTTCCTACTCCGCCGTCATATACCCCTACCCAAATCGGGTTAGGGTTTAGTTCTGATAGGCCAATCTGTCCAAAAGTACGAAATATAACAAATAAATTAAAATAAAACTAAAACTTGGCTTTGGGCCACTTAAGTAATGGGGTTTTAATTTAAATGACAAGTCTAATAATAAAATAAAACTTCAGCAAAACGTGTCAATCAGACAACTGTGGACCGAGATATGGCCAAAATACAGAAGTAACGTAAAGCTGAAAAATTTTGACGAAAATAAATTAAACCCAATCAAAAACTAAAAATGTAAATTAACTCAAAACATCATTATTTTATTCAAATAAATCCTAAAAATACTAACCAAGAGTAACAAATAAGTGCAATAAAATATGAGTTATCACGCTGATAGCGCCAATGTCGCGCCAGTAGCGTGTTGGATTAAATCTTGTGTTTTTTTGTGCTTCTCAATTGGAGGCATTTCATACTCTTACTATTATGGCAGGAGTGGCTAATGTTTTTTTTCCATTAAAAAATGTGTTACCCATTATATGCTAATTAAATACAAGTCAAAGAACAAAATAGTAAAACAGTGGTATTGCCAGCATATTCAGAAGCCATAAGGAGGAGGAGCACCCTCAGCCATTGCAAGAGCTTTTTTTTTCTTAATTCATTTGAAGTATTGCCTAAAATATATATATAATGTTGCTGGAGCATACCTCATATGTGCATTTAAAAGAAATAATGAAGGTCATTAAAATTAAAAAAACAAACAAAAAGGAAAAAAATCGTGAAGAATAAATATAATAAGCGCATGTAATAAATGCAAAGTAGGATTCCTTTTTATAAATATTTAATTTTCAATAAAGAAACCTAAAAGTGGTAATAATTAAAACGGTAATAAAAAAAATAGAATATCGTTATCATGAAAATCAAATCAAATCAAATTTCAATATTAGATTTAATAAATCCAGCTAATCAATGCAGAATAACAAGTGAGGTTCAAATTCTATAAATTATACCACTTCATCTCCTCTGAAGTAAACTTTCTCTTTCTGTCTACATATCTCTCTCTCCCTCCCTCTCTTTGTCTCTCTTTACATCTGTTTGCCAAGAATGGTTGCTTTTTTCTTAATAGTGACTCTAGTTTTTTTCTTTTTGTATATAATAGAGACTCTGGTTTTGAAAGCTCAACGTGAGAAGATGCTTACGGACGACGATGTTTTGGGCTTAAATCCATTCAACCTGAACATGCAAAGAAGCAATGTCCAATCTCGTGCGCAATTGGGTTACAACCACAACATGCAAATAAGCAATATCCAATCTCGTGCGCAATTCGGTCACAACCAAAACATGCAAAGAAACAATGTCCGTTCTCGTGCGCAATCGGGTTACAACCAAGACGTGCAAAGAAGTAATATCCGATCTCGTGCGCAATTGGGTTACAACCACAACGTGCAAAGAAACAATATCCAATCTCGTGCGCAATTGGGTCACAACCAAAACATGCAAAGAAGCAATATCCGATCAGGTGCCCAATTGGGTTACAACCACAACACGCAAAGAAGCAATATTCGTTCTCGTGGTGAGTTGGGTTACTACCAAAACATACAAACAAGCAATATCCGACATCTTCGTGAGTTGGCTCACTACCATAACATGCAAAGCAACAATCGCCGATCTCGTAGGGAATTGGGTTACATCGAAACCATGCTAAATAGCAATGTCCGATCTCGTGGTGAGTTGGGTTACAACCACAACATTCAAAGCAGCAATATCCGTTCTTCTTCCATCATAGATTGTTCTATTTGTCTCACGGATATTGGGTCAAGAGCAATTGGCTTGCCTTGCTCACACGTGTTTCATCGCGATTGCATCACAAAGTGGCTAACGATTCGCAATACATGTCCTTTATGTAGATGCAGTGTCTTGTCTAGGAATGATTAAGTAAACATAACGTACGCTATTTATGCATTCTTGGTCTTTGTTTCAGAGCTTGTGGCTAGCTTGTCTCTTAAATTTTTGTATTGTTCTAGTTCAGTTACTTTTCTTTGGAGTAAGCTGTCTGGGATTTTTGGAGAGTATTGCTCTGTCCCGTGGATTCGTACGGTTTCCTTTTAATTAGCTTTAGAGGTTGTCATTCTTGAAAAAAATCTTGGTTTTTATTTTGTCAAAATGTTTGCATCTTTCTTTGTAATATCCGTTTAATTAGTTTTAATCTTGATTTACTTTTTTTTTCTTGTATTGCATTTGGAAGAGTTATAAGCTTATGCAAAATCTTCACTCTAGAATCTAAAAAGCCTTCTGTTGTATGTAATGACTGGTGTTTGATCTTATACAGATCCATGTTGACACAAAAGATGACATAACATGAACATGATATATTTTTATACAAGGTGAAGAAAGAGAGGACCAATCATATGATCGGATTTTTGCTTCTGGCGCTAAAAATCAAGAGGAAAATAAATATTATAAATAGTGGAACATATTTTATGAATATTTTGAAATTTCCCACTGCTAAAGGAATTGATTTTCTTATTGCTAATGTAGCAGCTGTCTATAATGGATATTTTATGAAAATCTATTTAAGGAAATTTTGTGTAAAATTATTAATTTATTATAATTGATTTACACAATTTTCCATCAATTGATTTAAACAATTAATAATAGTAATTATTTACTATATATTAATGCAAATCTAAGTTAAATCGATAATCGTTAACTACTAGAATTATTATCTTTAACAATTATAATAATGTATTAATTAATAATTTTAATAATTTAATATTTGAGGTTATTGAATGTGAGGATACGGATCTCCTCCTAGTATATTATCATAGAAAAAATTTAACCTTGAATCATGTATATCATTATAAAATACCAAACAATATGAAATCAAAATTGGGATTATGCGTACCTTATTGGATCATCACAAAGCCAAAAGAAAGAAGGGACTACATGCCAGATCTTCCTCTCTATCACCTATTTCGATAAAGGCAGCCTCAGCGATGAGAGCATGATGGCTTATGGAGTTTAACTCCAGTATAAATAGGCTAGAGAGAGGACCTAGCTAATAACCCAGAGAAGAGTCTGTGCCCATCTGTGCCCATGGGTCCACCCATCATGGAAAACCAGCGTCACACAAGAGCCTATTACTGTCCAACTATGCCCAATAACATCAGATGCCAGAAGCCCAATCAAATGTGATCGCAATAGGCTTAGTTACAATATTTATATTGATTATAATTGATTTACACAATTTTCCATCAATTTATTTAAACAATTAATAATAGTAATTATTTACTATATATTAATGCAAATCTAAGTTAAATCGATAATCGTTAACTTCTAGAATTATTATCTTTAATAATTATAATAATGGATTAATTAATAATTTTAATAATTTAATATTTGAGGTTATTGAATGTGAGGATACGGATCTCCTCCTAGTATATTATCATAGAAATATTTTAACCTTGAATCATGTATATCATTATAAAATACCAAACAATATGAAATCAAAATTGGGATTATGTGTACCTTATTGGATCATCACAAAGCCAAAAGAAAGAAGGGACTACATGCCAGATCTTCCTCTCTATCACCTATTTCGATAAAGGCAGCCTCAGCGATGAGAGCATGATGGCTTATGGAGTTTAACTCCAGTATAAATAGGCTAGAGAGAGGACCTAGCTAATAACCCAGAGAAGAGTCTGTGCCCATCTGTGCCCATGGGTCCACCCATCATGGAAAACCAGCGTCACACAAGAGCCTATTACTGTCCAACTATGCCCAATAACATCAGATGCCAGAAGCCCAATCAAATGTGATCGCAATAGGCTTAGTTACAATATTTATATTGGAATATCCATTAACCCAATTAATATTAAAATACAAAACTAATTAATTAATATTGCCCATAAAATAAAATTTCTAACATTCTACTAGTTGGTCTATATTAATTAATTTAATATTATTTTGAAAATCTTTTTAATATTATTTTGACAGTATAGCAAAAGGGTTTTATGTTTATTATGTTGTAGGAAAAGTGATTGTGTAATGTTATAGAGATTCGTTTTGCGTGCCATATTTTTTTCTTTTTCTTTTGTTTTAAAATGTGTGGGCCCATAAAATATTGTGTGTGGAGGAATAGAGCTGTCAAAACAGCCCCCAGCCCGCGGGCTGGGCCCTATAGCCCCAAGTTTTAACCCCTTTTTTTTTCAGCACACATATGGGAGGGTTATTTTTGACCCTAGCCCCATTAACCCTCATTTCTTGTGGGTTAGGGTGGGGTTAACCGCGGACCAGCCCACTCTTTTTTTCTAAACCCTAAAACCCCAATTTCTCATTTCTCTCTCTGGTTTTCTTCTTCCAATTTCTTCTTCTTCACGCGTTCTTCTTCTTCGCAGTTGATACACTTCCTCAAGCAGTTTCTTCATCGTCATTAAGGCTTCCCTCTCTTCAATTTTCTCCTTCATATTCTTCTTCATTGTCTTCGTTGTCACTTGCAGCACGGTTGAACCATAAGGGTCTGAAGATGATGGGAATCAGAACCAGTGTTGTAGCCATGCCAGAGTCCCCCAAGAACACCGTGCTTGACGCTTGTTACTGGAGCTGGTGGTCGCACATGAGCAAACTTTCTGTTCTATGCTTTGATGGGTTTTCCTCAAATTCTTTGTTTTCTTGCTATGGAAAGAGAAAGAGATAGAGAATTTGGACTAGAAAATGACATTTCAGGTTTAGCTTATTCTTTTTAATTGAGGTTTTAATTGAGGTTCAG